>JABUQX010004238.1:0-23023 GCA_015478945.1 Trachelipus rathkii | reverse complement strand
AGAGAGAGGAGATGGCATGCTGTTTAACGTCTCTCACAGATATCAGTGAGTGTCTCTTATCAGATGACGATACCGACTCCTATCTCAAAATTTTTCCATGGACTTTTCTGAATTCATCTCAAGATGCAAAGTGTGTGTGTCATTTAATCTTAGTTTGTTACGAAGAGCACCACAAAGATATGCACTCCGCTTGTTAAGGATCGGAGTTGCTGGCTGAGGGTACCCAATCCTAATAGAACAATGGTCATTGAATCGGAAACGTTCACTTACCACACTAGCCATCCAGCCTTGGTTTAGTATATTTAAAATGAGGGTCTCTCGCGTCTGGAGTTGGGGGAGGTTGTGTTGGCTCCGGTTCTCACCTTTCCTTTTCCCACCGGTCGGCTGTCGAGGGCCAAACTCCCGTCCTTTTTTCCCTTGTCCCTTCCGTTGATGGCGCCGCTGGTGGTTCGTCTTTTGTGGCGGCCTGCGTGCTTTTTTCGCCTCTTTGGGTTTCGGACCTAGCTCGCCCCCCGGCACTTTTCTCGGTTGGCCCCCTCTCCGTGCGGCTTTTCCTCCTCCTACCGGTTCGCTGTTTTCTTTCGCTGTTCGAGGCTTCTGCTTCAGCCTTCTTGCTCTGGAGAATGTGTTCTCCTCTTTTACCCTTTTCCTTTTTCTCGTCCTCGACGCAAAGCGTGCTTAAATTCCGTCGCGAGAAGTGGTCGCGGCTCGTCGGGTGCTTTGTCTCCTTGCTGCCTTGTGCTCCTTCTACATTATATGCCGCTTCACCTGGTGTCGCAACGTGCGTTTTCTGGGTCTTGCCTCTGGATGCTCGCGGCCTATTCCCTTTCTCCCTTTGACCCTTAACCTTCCGTCTGCTTAGCTCTTAACATCAGGAGCTCTATAAAATCCCCTTCGTATCATCCTCTTGGGGTGTGATCGTAGGTCTTGCTTCGTCTGCACAGCACGCCACTCTGCCTTACGTGTGTGGCTTCTGGCGCGTCTCCGCGTCCTTCCGCTATCTCGCCCCGTCGTGAGGTCTGCGGCTCTCATCTGGGTTTGTTCGTTCGCCCCAAGGCTGTTTGGAAGGTCGGGTCGCTGGACGTGACTGCCCGTCTTTACATTCGGAGCGCTCATCCTCCATGTGTTTTGGGGGGGAGTTCCCTACTTCTCTCCGATAGCACACCCTCCTCCAGCCCTCGGCTTTGCCTCCTCTCCACTCGTGCGGTTCGTAGCCTGCTCGTTAGGCCGTTGCGACAGTGTTTGTGGGCGTTGTATCCTTTTTTCCGCCTTCCCTGTGGCGGGCTGTTTTTCCGCCTTTGCCTACGTCCTGTCTGCCTTATTGGGTTGTTCTCCGCACCCTGTGGGTGTGCTAGGGGTTATCTGCTTATCCCCTCCGGGGCCCCCCGTCCTGACGGTTCTTTCTGTCTCCCCTGGCTCTCCATGGCGCTGTTGTGTGCTCTCCCGCGATCCAGGCGCGACGGGTGGTGGGTGTCATCAGGTATCTTTCCGGCCTTCTGTGTCCCTCTCCCTTCTGCACGCGTCGTCTTTACGGGCGGAGTTGGTTGCCTCCTTTCGCTATTACTGAGGCTTCTCCTCGATTGCTTGACCGTCTGTTACCTTTTTTTCTGCCTCGCAGAGTGCACTTCTTGATACCACCTCGACACGCCCCGCCATCTGCTTTCCATCCTCCAACAAGGTTTTCTGTTGCTGACAATGCTCAGCCCCGTGGTTTGTCGTTTTGGTGGGATCGTCCCTGCCCATGGGTTCCTGGGTAGCTTGGGCTTGCCCCTGCGGCCTACGCGTACGCCGTTGCCCCTTCCTTGTCCGTGCCGCTCCTTCTGTGCCAATTTTGCTGGCATCTCCACTGTGAGATTTCTGCCCCGCTCACACTGGGGCTTCGTTTGTTGGCGGCGTGTTTGGTCGGCAGCTCGTGAGTGGTGGCTCCACCTAGCGGTCGCGTTCGCTCTCGTTGGGATTTGGTCTCGTCTTTTAACGCCGGCAGTCGGCCCCCGGAGGTGGCCCTGGTCGTTTATGCGCCTGAGCCCTAATCCTGTCCCCCGCTCTCTTATGGCCAGGGTATCCTCCCCTTTCTGTCTTTCTTGTCGTTCCCAAGTGTCTGCTTTCAGTGTGTCCGCAATTCTACGTGGATGTAGTGCCTTGCGCTTCCGAAGCCTGGCTTTCTCTCTTTGTTACATTTCATCCTCTGTCCCCCGCTCTTCCTCTTTAATACTGACATCTCTCAATTTCCCCAGTAGCGCATTTTTGTGTCCTCGGGCACTGACTTACTGCCTCTAATGCTTTATCTTGCCTTCTCGGTTTTATGTGTTCTGTTTACGGACGAAGTTTGCCCCCAGTTGTTGGTTTTTCTGCTCGGTATCGGCGCTTTTTTGTACGCAGTCGTGCTCCTGTCTCATCACTTCAAAAACAAAAATAAAATATTAATATTATATATTATATATATTTTATATTTAATATATATATTAAATAATATACTTGAATTATAAATTGATATATTATATTTATATCTAGTTCTTTATATATATATATAATTATTATATATAGATATATATATATATATATATTATCTTACAAAATAAATCCGACATTAAAAGAAATCACACTTCACACACAAGCCCAAACCCACGAAGCCATAAAACATTAATTAGTCACTCTTAAAATAATTTCACATTATTACTGAATATAAAAAGCACAAAGTTCATCCAAATAGAAACAATAAAAAATTCTAAAATTGTTTAAAATTTTATAAATAACATAAATAGAATTCACCACACTCTACAACACCATACTTCTTGCCAACCCTATGATACCCTTTCCCTTCTTGTACACAGCTTTGGCTTTCACAACATTCTTACTTCCTACTTTAGCACATCCACATACTTCCTTTGCACTGCTAACAACTGCTTCCTTCATTTGCTCCCAGATTTGTTCAGTTTCAACTTTTTCACATTCAACTGATTTACTTGCGAGCGCTCTTAAAAATACTTATCCTTATTACATTCTTACATTCTCTTTCACCTCTGGTTGAATGTGTATCATATCCCACTTTCCTTCACTTTCTTAAAGCATTCATTGACCACATTAACACCTACCGTCTCGTATTCCTCATCATCCAAAACAATAGCACCAACCTTGCACAGCCTATGATTCCAAAACATCAGTTGCTCTACTATTCTCGGTTCTTCCATTCCTTCATCTTCATCCACAGTACCTATTGGACCCAAAAAAAGCACAAAGCTCCTCATACTCCCTTTCGCTCGCTTCACTTCCTACTTTCTCGTTCAGATGTACCTGACACTTTAGTCCTACCCGTTATTTTTGTTTACCTTTCGTTATTCCCTTACCAACACCTTTTATTTCCTCTCTCCTATTATATCCATTCACTTCCTCTATTAAACTCGTTGCTCTACTTACACCAATATTCCTCTTCCTCTCTCTCTCTCCAATCATTACTTTCAGATCCTTTTTTCACAACAGTCCTTCCATAAATGATACGACACCCCCCCGCATGTATCACATTTCTTAACATAACCATATTTATTCCTTCTGTTTATCTTTTTTCCATTGTCCATCCGCTCTCTACCCTTAACATAATCTTGTCTTTTACTCATCCACCAATTACTACTTCTTTCATAGTTTCTCTCTGCCAAACGATATACTCTGTTTTCCTCTTGCTCTTCATCATTTATCACTATCCCATGTAAGAATTGGTTGAGAGGAAGTGTAAGATTGTTGGAAAGGTTGATCTAGGTGATATGAAGTGTGCACATTTGCTAGAGGTTGCGAATGTAGAAAGTAATCAACGGCAAATGGTGTTAGCATATTGTGGTAAAGGTGAGTGGGAATTTAAAGTGTTCAGGGATGCGCTGGTAAAAGTGTGTGAAGGATTGGGTAAGAAGAGTGAGGAGAGAAATAGTGGTTGGGTGGTGAATCAAAGGAGAGAACAAGTGGAAGAAAGAGAAACATGGGTTGATGGAAGGAGGATGAATAAGAGGGACAATTTTGGTAGAGTAATGGAATGTGTAGTATGTGGATCGAAGTTTCATTTTGGTCACAATTGTCTTGAGATTTTCAGAATAAGAGGAATAATAAGAGTAGCAATGCTGGTGGAAGAGGTAGGTAGAACTTGAATGAGGTGAGATGGGTGTCTGGGGTTGGAAGAGGACATGGGATAGTGATAAATGATGAAGAGCAAGAGGAAAACAGAGTATATCGTTTGGCAGAGAGAAACTATGAAAGAAGTAGTAATTGGTGGATGAGTAAAAGACAAGATTATGTTAAGGGTAGAGAGCGGATGGACAATGGAAAAAAGATAAACAGAAGGAATAAATATGGTTATGTTAAGAAATGTGATACATGCGGGGGGGTGTCGTATCATTTATGGAAGGACTGTTGTGAAAAAAGGATCTGAAAGTAATGATTGGAGAGAGAGAGAGGAAGAGGAATATTGGTGTAAGTAGAGCAACGAGTTTAATAGAGGAAGTGAATGGATATAATAGGAGAGAGGAAATAAAAGGTGTTGGTAAGGGAATAACGAAAGGTAAATAACAATAAATATAACGAGGTAGTGACTAAAAAGTGTCAGGTACATCTGAACGAGAAAGTAGGAAGTGAAGCGAGCCAGAAAAGGGACGTAATGAGGACGCGCTTTGTGCTTTGTTTTGGCGTTCCTATAGGGTACTGTGGATGAAGATTGCAAAGGCAATGGAAAGAACCGAGAATAGTAAGAGCAACCTGATGTTTTGCGGAATCACTAAGGGGCTGTGCAAGTTGGTGCTATCTGTTTTGGATTGAATGAGGAATACGTATGACCGGAACTGGTTTAATCGTGGTCAATGAATTGCTTTATGAGAAAGTGAAAGGAAAGTGGGATCTGATACACATTCAACCCAGAGGTCGAAACGAGAAATGTTAGAATGGGTAATTTTAATAGGATACTCTTTCTATGTTATTTTTTAAAGAGTCGCTGCGCAAGTAAATATCAGTTTGAAATGTGAAAAAGCTTGACAGACTGACACAAATATCTGGGAGCAAATGTAGGAGAGTCTAGTTGTTACCAGTGCAAAGCGAAGTATGTGGACTGTGCTTAAAGTACGGAAGGTAAGGAACATGTTGTGAAAGCCAAAGCTGTGTACAAGAAGGGAAAGGGTATCATAGGGTTGGCAAGAAGTATGGTGTTGTAGAGTGTGGTGAATCGATTGTGGTTATGGGAAAATGTTGAACAATGGTGTAGAAGGTGTTAGTGGTGAGAGTAGAGTAGGGGATACGTCTGAGAAGGATGATAAGATTGAAGGAGGAAAGGGTTTAGATGGTAAAGGGGTGAGAAATCCATCAAATGTCGAAAGAAATAGCTTACAAAGTTTCTTTTACACAACGCGAATGGCACACTGAATTATGTAATAATCGTCATGACTGCGCATCACGAACATCTATTGGCTTTGAGTATAGGTATCAGAGATGTGGGAGGCTTGGGAAAGTTGTATACCATAAAGAGGGGAGACGAGATAAGGTATTAAGAATATTTTCTTTTATTTCTATTCTATAGCGTTTGTTGTTGTTGTTGAATCCTTGGGTAGTCCACCATGTTGCGAGTGACTTGTCATTGTTCCGCGCTTTGATATCAATATTCAGTGAAAGTAATGTGAAATTATTTTAAGAGTGACCCTAATCTCTCTCATACACCTTTTACACATCTATATGGCTGATACCACCTCATCCCTCTGTGCTCGTTTCGTATCTACTTTCTAACATTTCGCAAATACCTTTCTTAGCAATTATTGTGCACACCTCTCTCTCATTAACCTTTCACCATCCTTCCTATGATTTCATATCTCTCCTTATTTACACCAAACACATTTCCTTCTGTCCTCCATCTTTCTTCCTCCTCACCTCCCACCTTCAATCTATGTTTTTATCTATTTATCCACTTGTGCCAGTGGCTCACCATCTAACATAACTTCACAACGAGGATTGTCCTCCTCACAACCATAAACCTTACTCTTATCTACGTTTACTTTCAAACCCCTCCTTTTACACACCCTGCCAAATCTTTCTACCAGTCCGCTCAAACTCTCTTCAGATTCACCACACAAAACCAAATCATCCGCATATAAATAGGTAGGGCACCCTCCACTCACCTCCATTTCTCATCATTCTAACCCAGTTTCCTGCCACCCCATCTCTGATTCTCATAACCCCATCCACATACAAATTGAATAACCAAGGGGATTATAACACATTCCCTGCCTCACTCGTTATAATATCAAACCAATCCTGACACCATTTATTCTTGCACACCCTTCACTATCGTCATACATACTTTTGATTCCATTCAGAAGCCTACCACCAACACCATATATTACTAACACCTTCCATAGGGCTTTCCTATTAATCCTATCACACACCTATTGCAAATCCATAAAATCTAAATACAATTTATTCTTCTCCCTCATTTTCTCAGTCATTTGTTTCAATGTAAAGATTTGATCCACACACCCTCTATCACTGCTAAACGGCACTTGTTCTCTCACCAATCAGTCCTTCAGTCACTCGACGCACTCTTTCGACTAAAATACCAGCATATATCTTCCCTACAACACTCGATAAACTATTTCCCCTATAATTCCTACAGTTCCCCTTATCTCCCTTACCCTTATATAAGGGTACTATTACTGCCCTCCTCCAATCCCTCGTAACTATATCCTCCATAAACGTTTTATTACACAACTTCCAAATCCAATCAATCACCATCTCACCTCCGTTCTTGATCATTTCACCAGTAGTTTCATCTATACCTGCAGATTTACCATTCTTCAACTTTCTCACTCTACCCATTACCTCCTCCTTGCTAATGACCTCATCCCCAAAATACCTATTCCTTCTTGCACCATCAAACCCACACACATTCACCTCTTTATTACTGTTAATATTATACAGATTCTCGAAGTGTTCTTTCCACACTCCCCTCACATCTATTTTATCAGTTACAAAAGCACCATCCCTATTCATTATTCTAAGCAGGTTCCCATTATCCTCATTCTTAAGCTTTCGCGCTTCCTTCCAGAAGAGCTTCCTATTCCCTTGTAAGTACCCATTCATCCTCCTTCCAAACTGTTCATTAACCTCTTCTTTTCTTCTACGTATGCACCTTTTAGTATTTCTTTTTTCCTCCTTATATAATTCCAAGCATCTTTCTTATGAAACTTCATCATTTGCTTTTAGTACATTTAACAACGCTTTTTTACTTTTAACCGCTTGCATCACCTCTTCATTCCACCACTCACTGTTAACATTCTTACTTCCTACTTTAGCACATCCACGTACTTCTTTTGCACTTCTAACAATTGATTCCTTCATTTGCTCCCATATTTGTTCAGTTTCCACTTGTTCACATTCAACTGATTACTTGCGAGCGCTCTACATACTTATTCCTTAATTACCGTTGTTCGCCTTTAAACTTCTCACTCTTTAATTTTACCCCACTTCCTTCCGTATCACGCCTTCCTCTCCATCCAAGCACCCACTAACTTAAGTATTATATATATATAATATAATAATATATATATATATATATATATATATATATATATATATATATATATATATATATATTTATATATAAATTATTAATATATATATATATATAGATAATATATATATATATACCAATATATATATATATATATATATATATATATATATATAATATATATAATAATTATATATTATATATATAATATATATATATATAATATTATATATATATATATATATATACTATATATATATATATATAATATATATATATATAGTATATATATATATATTAGGGTGGTACCGGACTGAAATTTTCATTTCGGCCGGAACCGGAATTAGCCGGAATCACCAAAAAAAATTCCGGCCGGGAATTCGGCCGGAACCGGAATTTCTTATTAACTTGCCTTAACTATAAAGAAATATAAAAAAAATAGATTTTATATAACTTTCAACATAAAAATCTTATATTTAGCACAACGCCACTTCATGAACATATGAAAATCATCATTGAAGAGAATATCTGGAAGTCCAATAAATTTTAATAGTAAAAGGAGAGTCTTGTATTTCTAGAACAGGGAAAACCACAAAAGAGCAATAGATTCAAGCCGTGAAATAGTGAGTTTTGAGGTGAGTTTCTCCCCAAAAAAAGATTTGCTATCAATGACCCCAAATCACAGAAAATAATGGATTTTATCGCAATGAGTAACCAGCAATTCACAGTCACAGAAGAGGAGGGATTCATAGAACATATTGCCCATCTTCACCCAAAATATCTTATTCCTAGTAGAAAATATTTTGTGTGTAGAGAAAATGTTACCAACTTCATACAGAAATTGAGATCAGCTGTATTCAAGAAGTTATCTAGGGCTGATTCAGATATCATTTACTACAGATATATAGCGAGCTAAATAATTCAAACGACTCATTTGTATTTCTTAACTACACCTCTGGCCTTTGACCAGCGAGTTTGAAAAAATGAACTGCACACTCCATTGCAAGTATTTCCAGGTTCTCATTCTGAATTAAAATCACTATGAGGTTTGAAATTACGATGAATAATTGGAAAATTCCCTAACATAATCCATTTGATCCTTCGAGATTTGGGAAATTATAGGCCAGTTAGCACTGATTTAGCAGGATACACAAGTTTTTCTTGTTGTATTCATAAACTTCAATTTATTAAAGTTGCCTTATTTTCTCAAAGAACAGTGTGATTTAAAATATTTATAAAGAAATGTAGGAGATATTTGTACACATTTCAAAAATTCCAGTTTTTAGTTTTTAAGCTGTTATGAACTTAAAAGAATACAAAGAGGCTTGGATCCACAATCTTGCAAGTCACTTATGCCAATTCAAGATGTTAATTAATACAAGGTGGAATAGCACATATTTGATTCGTAAGAAAGAATTGAATGTGTTGAAAAGACCTCTGCAAGTTTAAATTATAGAACAATCAATCATTTAAAGCTTTGACTGCTAAAAAATGGCAAATACTTGAAAAACTCTAAAAAAGTTTTGCAACCATTTCTCATGGTAACGGAAACTATAAGGCAAAATCAATTAAATCATCAATTATTCTACATATATGAGCTTTTCCTTCCAGCATATCTGTCAAACTCTGGAGGATGACAGCAGAGAATAAAGAGAGCTCAATGAAGGCATATAGAGTTACATTTGATGAATAAAAAGGAAGAGAAAGGATCAATAGACATATATCAAAACAAGATAATTGTTTTAAATACTGTAGTAGACTCAATATACTAACTGCTTTTATTTTCTAATGAAATAAGAGAATTGAGTAGAAAATGGATGCTTGAAGAAATAAGCAAATAATTGAAGGTAGAAAGTAATAATAGTAGTAGCAGTACAGAAGAAGGTTCAGATGAGTCAATTTCAGAAACGAGCATTATCTACAGTAAACTTAGATTTGCCAAGTTCCTCAAAATCACGAGGAGATTAGAAAGAAGTTATTGCCAAAGGTTACTTAGTTTTTATAAAGTTTAAAAAGTGAAAGTGACAGCAAGTCAGTTAGTGTAAAAAAAAAAAAAGAAAAATCAGTGGCTCTTCAAAAGGTGAAATTCTTAAAGAAATTGAATTTTTTTTTTTTTTTTACCAGAAAAAATCAATTTTAATCTGGGAAAAGAAGAATTCCTTAATTGGTGAAAAGTGACCAAAGCTAAATTCCCAAACATAGCAGTACTAGCCCAAAAATTACTCTCCTTTCCAGTCTCCTCCATATATTCAGAGAAATTATTTTCATTTTCAGAATCAGGAAATATATTTGAGGAAAAACGTTTAAAAATATCGCCCAATACTGGTGAACAGTTTTTCTTTTACTTCACCACAATTCTGCAACATTTTCAAAAGTGTTTAAAGAAAGTTAACTTTATATATATATATATATATATATATATATATGTATATATTATAATAAAACAAATATATAAAAAGATATTTTAAAATATATATATATAATATTATATATATATATATATATATATAATATATATATATATATATAAAAGGAAGTATTTATAGAATGTATTTAATTTTTATTTACAGTTAACGTTTAAAGAAATTTTGCTTATATATATATATATATATATATATATATATATATATATATATATATATTATATATATATATATATATATATATATATATATATATTTTATAATTATTATATATTTATATATATATATTATATATATATATATATATAATATATATATATATGATATATAATTTGGCAAGTAAAATTTGAAGTTTAATCGTGAAGTATCCTTATAATCCTAGATATTTTGAGGTATTTGAGTAAACTTTATTTAAATAATACTGTAGGTATGTGATACATTCGTGTATGAATGCTACACAAAGCTATTATATTTTGTTAAAAGATGGCCTCTGGGTTATATAAAATAAATCTCTTCCAGCAAATTTTTTCTCAGAAGTAAATTAGTAATTCCGGTTCCGGCCGGAATTTGTCAAAATTCCGGCCGGAACCGGAACCGGAAAAAAATGTTAAATTCCGGCAGGAATTCCGGCTGGACCGGAATTCCGGTACACCTCTAATATATATATATATATCACCCAACTTCTCTCCCCAAGACTAGGGGTAAGGTGCGTTGCATACACTGGAAACCGAAGAGTAGTAGAAGAATAGGACGCAAGTCGAAAAGAAAACCCAGCCTTACCGCCCCCTCTATACCCTTTACTGAGAACTCGCGGCAGTCAGAAAAATCCACCCTAGAGCTTCACGGGACCGCGACGGACCCTCACTATGGTACCTCGTCAATGTGGGGTTCATCCCTTGGCCCAGGTGGGCCACAACCATACCCCCTCACAAAACCTAGCCATTCACTCCTATTTATGCACCTTTTCTTTGCCTTGCAAACTCATATTCCTCTCTCATCCCGGGCATTCCTCTACTGACTCAATCCACTTTTTCTTCGGTCTCCCAGCCTGTCGATTCCCAGTACACACCACTATAAATCCGCTTAGCAAACCGACTATCATCCATCCTTTCCACATGACCAAAAGATCTCAATGTACTTTCATTTATTCTCTCATTTACTCCTTGCTTCACAATACACAATTCCTTAATGCGCTCATTCCTCATTTTATCAATTCTTGTCACACCTAACGCTCCTCTAAGATTGTCCATCTGAACACTTTGTACTTTAGATCTATACCTCTTATTCCAGATCATAGTTTCACTACTATGCATTATCACAGATAACAACATACCCTCATGTAAGACCCTAGCGCACTCAAGACTTATTTCCTTTATATCCACCAAGGATTTAATTGCTCCAGCCACTTTTCTGCCATTCACAACTTTCCTACTACACCCTGCATCATCCTTTTCCTTTTCATCCAACATATATCATAAGTATTTAAATTCAGACACCTGTTCCAGTTGCCCACCATCCAGCTTAACTTCACACCAAGGACTGCTCTCACTCACAACCATAACCTTACTCTTATCTGTGTTTACTTTCAAACCTCTCCTTTTACACACCCTGCCAATTCCCTTTAATTCCCTTTACCAATCCTCTGAAACTCTTCAGATTCGCAAATAAAACCAAATCATTCGCATATAATAAGTAGTGCACCCTCCACTCTCTTCCATTCTCCATCATTCTAACACCATCCCCTGCCACCTCCACTTCTAATTCTTTCATAACCCCATCCATATACAAATTGAATAACCAAGGAGGCATAACACATCCCTGCCTCACTCTGCTATTAATATTAAACCAATCACTTTTGACACCATTTATTCTTACACACGCTTCACTATCGTCATACGTACTTTTGATTCCATTCAGAAGCTTATCACCAACATCATATATGACTAAAATCTGGCATAGAGCTTCCCTATTAATCCTATCGTACGCCTGATTCAAATCCATAAAACCTAAATACAATTTATTCTTCTCATTCTTATTCCAATCATTTGTTTCAATGTAAAGGTTGGATACACACATCCTCTACCATTACTAAACGCACCTTGTTCTTCATCAATCAGTCCTTCAGTCACTCGACGCACTCTTTCGACCAAAATACTAGCATATATCTTCCCTAGACACTCAATAAACTAATTCCCTATAAATACCACAGTTACTATCCCACCACCCTTATATAAGGTACTGTTATTGCTCTCCTCCAATCCCTCGGAACTATACCCTCCATATCGATTTGGATTGACGACAAAATTTTATTCTTTCATTCCTATTTTTAAAATCAACTTAATTAAAACTTTTTGACAGGGGATACAAAATTTCGTCATCTTATGTTAATTTTTACAAAAAAGAACATGATTTCCTTGAAAACTTATTTCTGAAGAAGGGTTCTCAGAAATTTTAATTGACTCAACCTTATTCGAAAATTACTTTCATGGGCAAAATTTTAAAAGACAAATCTCAGGCCTAAATTACAGCTACCAAAGGATATTTTGATATATGAGCGTTTCCTTCTGGGGAAAATCAGTTATGAAATTCGACGTAAAATTGACGGGGTTTTAAAAACAAACTTTACACAGTTTAAATTTAGATTTAGATTTTCGAGTGAAAGCAAAATCGGGAAATATTTTAAATTTAAAGATAAACTCCCTTTACCTCTAGCTCATCAGTAATAGTATATCATTACAAGTGCAGTGACTGCGATGCCACCTACATAGGAAAGACAATACGAAGCCTTTCCATACGTATTGATGAGCATAAAGGTATTTCATATAGAACTTCATTTACATCATCCCCCTATTCAGCTGTAAATGCTCATTCTCTTCAGGAAAACGACCATATAGGCCTACATGATAGGAATTTTGGAATATTAGCCCAAACTGAGGAACCCGATCTTCAGTTGTTAGAATCCTTGTATTTTTGGCATCTCAAACCGACCTTAAATGAAAATGAAATCTAAGCTTTAACAGTCTTTTAATACTGAAGTGAGAGTTTGTTTAAATCATGAACTCCTAACCTCGTAATATTGTAATCATTAATTTATCTATATGGTTTATTTATTTCAACTTTATATTATTTTAACTGTTAATTAATTTTATATATATTTTGTTTAAAATTTTATCATTATATTGTAAGTCTTGAAAATGGGAAGAAGGATTCTTACCCGAAACTAGTCGGTTAATAAATAATTTAAAATGTTCAATTTCGTTTTGGTTATTCCAAAAATAGTTGAATCTTCATATATTTATAATACAAATAATTTT
Source organism: Trachelipus rathkii (assembly GCA_015478945.1). NCBI lineage: Eukaryota > Metazoa > Arthropoda > Malacostraca > Isopoda > Trachelipodidae > Trachelipus > Trachelipus rathkii. The sequence goes on along the minus strand of JABUQX010004238.1, from coordinate 9,758 downwards.
AATAGGATTCAAGGTGAAGTTAAATTAGATCCAATTCAGAATTCGATACTTCTTGCTTCACGTTACCTCGCCGATATAAAGGATTAAACAAACCAACCATTCACGATTTGTATTTATTTTTGTAATTAGTTTGCTTAATAAAATTTTAGTAGTATCATCTGAAGAGGCGTAGGCATTAACTATCCTAGGCGAAAGCTAATGTCTGTTGTATTATATTATTTATACAGTGTTTTTATTAAACAATTAAATTTTATTATGTTTTAAATAAAAGTTTTTTTGTGCCCAGGGTTAACTATCAAATATATATATATAATATATATATATATATATATATATATATATAATATATATATATAATAACATTATATATATATATATTATATATATATTTTTATATATATATATATATATATAATATATAATATATATATATATATATATATATATATATATATATATTATATATGTATATATATATATATATATATATAAAATGACATACTTTAGATTCGTAAATGGAAATTTATTTTGAATACATAAGATATAATAATATCAATACGTAGGAAAATAATAAAAAGAAAAAAAAAATATTGGCAAATTAAAAATGCCAAAAATACTTGCAAGTACTTTGCAAATTGTTCAAATACAAGTACATGGGTTTCAGAAACTGCAAGTACAAGTACAAGTACTCCAAAAAATGTACTTAAGTCCAAGTGCAAGTACTTGTACTTGAACCCAAGCCTAATATATATAATATATATATATATATATATATATATATATACTAATATAATATATATATATATATATAATAATATATATTATATATATATATATAATATATATATATATATTATATATAGTATATATATATATATATATATATAAATATATAATATATATATATATAGTATATATATATATATATATATATATATATATATATATCCGAGGGATTGGAGGAGAGCAGTAATTGTACCCCTTATATAAGGGTAAGGAGGGGATAAGAGTAACTGTAGGAATTATTGGGGAATTAGTTTGAGTGTTGTAGGGAAGATATATGCTATTATTTTGGTCGAAAGTGCTTCGAGAGACTGATTGGTGAAGAGGAAGATGCGTTTAGAAGTGGTAGAGGATGTGTGGATCAAATCATTACATTGAAACAAATTATTGATAAAATGAGAGAGAAGAAGAATAAGTTGTATTTAGGTTTTATGGATTTGCAACAGGCGTATGATAGGATTAATAGGGAAGTTCTATGGAAGGTATTAGTGATGTATGGTGTTGATGGTAGGCTTCTAAATGGAAGCAAAAGCATGTATGACTGTAGTGAAGCGTGTGTAAGAATAAATGGAGTCGAAAGTGATTGGTTTAATATTAATAACGGAGTGAGGCAGGGATATGTTATGTCTCCCTGGTTATTTAATTTGTATATGGATGAGGTTATGAAAGAATTAGAGGTGATGGTGGCAAGGGGAGGTGTTAGAATGATGGAGAATGGAAGAGGGTTGAGTGTGCCTTACCTAATATATGCAAATGATTTGGTCTTGTGTGGCGAATCTGAAAAGAGTTTGAGTTAGATTGGTAGAGGGATTTGGCAGGGTATGCAAAAGGAGAGGTTTGAAAATAAACGTAGATAGAATAAGGTTATGGTTGTCAGTGAAGACAGCCCTCAGTGTGATGTTATGTTGGATGGTGAGCAACTGGAATAAGTGTCTGAGTTTAAATATTTAGGATATATGTTGGATGAAAATTTTGGGGAACGGATGATGCAGAGTGTAGTAGGAAAGTTGTTGAATTTTAGGAAGGTGGCTGGTGCAATTAAACCCTTGGTGGATGTTAAGGGACTAAGTCTTGAGTGCGCTAAGGCTTTACATGAGGGTATGTTTTTACCTTTGTTAATGTATATTAGTGAAACTATGGTCTGAAATGTGAGATATAGATCTAAAGTACAATGTGTTTAGATGGACAATCGTTGGGGCGTATTAGGTGTGAGAAAAATTGATAAAATGAGGAATGAACTTATTTGGGAGTTGTGTGGTGTGAAGAAAAAGTTAAATGAGAAAATAAATGAAAGTACTTTGAGATGGTTTGGTTATGTGGAAAGGATGGATGATAGTCGGTTCGCTAAGCGGATATTTGCAAAAGGTGTTGCCGTTCTCTTAGGATAAAGAGTATACACCTTGGCTATTCCCTGCTTCTACCATCTGCCTACTCCTGACCTCTCTTTCCAAATCCAGTCACCCCGCCGCTTTGTAAAGTCATCATTCTTGTCTCGCTCTGCAGTTCACGGTGGATTTACTCCAGTGTTTGCTGACTTCTCTAAAACGGGACAGCGTGAGCGCGTCTGGTATATTTCCTGACCACAACCTCTTTACCCTCTCCTCCCATGCTTTAATTTTTACTGCAGAATTAATGGCTATAATGATTGCAATTTTTCGAATTTTATTCCTTAACCAAGACCACCTTTATGTCATTTATTCGGATTCGCTCAAGGACCCCTACTCTAAAAATCAATGGGTTCAGCTGTACAGCAATTTATTCTGCTTCTTCACTCTCGTAAGAAACAAATTATTACCTCCCGTATTGAGTTGACAAAGTCGTCTTCTACCAACTGATTATATTATTATCCTTCTCTCTGACAAGGCCTCCGGTCTTACTGGCAGGAGTGCTGGCCGAGTGATCAGCAAGGAGGGAAGCTTAGAAATATAAAGCCAAACATTGGTGGGTGGTCATTCTCTTACTGACGAAATCGCTTTCAAGAGGTGATCCTCGCACGCCTTCGCATTGGCCACACCAATACCACGCACGGCTATCACGTCACGAGATCCTCCCCCTTCCTAAAAATTTGTCTTTGCCACACCACATAATCTGTTCACCATATCTTCATTGACTGTTCTTAACTGGACTCCATCCGCCGTCACCATATACATACACTATTTTCCATAAAACCTAGAAGGCTATCCCACGTCTTGTCTGAAACGTCCCATTTTAATAATATTTACCTTCGGCACAAGTCTAAATTCGGAGGCGTTTTTCAAATCAATTGAAAATGCGCCTATAAGCTCTTAGGTTAGGTTACCCTTTATAATCTACATTTCACCCTTAAAATTATTAAATTTTTTTATCTTTTTCGCGATCATAAATTTACGCCTCTTCATTTAGACTTGTATCTTACTTTCCTTCAAGAACGGAGTATTTATTTTGTATGATATTTAAATAAATTTTTTTGTGACCTATTTATTTATAGATCTTGATTAGGATTCGCCTTTTTTGACATATAGTAATAGAATTTTCTTTGGATTCCCCTTTTTTACATATATATTTATATATTAGTAGAATTTTGTTTGGTCTCATCCATAGACTTGGATTTCCAAACCATCGTGGGCGCTTCTTTGTGAGTCGTGGTGGGTCCTATACACACACGCACGAGCGCGCGCGCGCACACAAACACACACACACACACACACACACACACACACACACACCACACACACACACACACACACACAATGTATTCAAATTTATAAAGTTACAAAAAAAAAACGGATTTTATGTAATGTATGTATTTTTTTATGAGCATAAAAACAGTTTATAGTGTTCTTTGGTTTAAAATAAGTTACACCTTGGGAAAATAAAGTACTTTAATTATTATTAGAGAAATATCTTAATAGTATTAAACTTAAAAATCTGACAACAGAAAGAGACGTGTGTGTGTGTGCGTGCGTGCGTGTGTCGCTCGCGGTGAAACCAATTCTGGGAAAGTCTTACTTCTTGGGCATTATCCCATACTATACTTGGCATGGAACAAATATAATTGTTAAAGTGGAGTAGATTTTCATTTTTTTCCTCTACTTTATTAATAATTTAAATATATGATTTTATTAATTTTTAATTTTAAATAATTTGGAATTAATTTAAAAATATTCTTAAAATTTAATGATTACAGATTTTAACATTTAAATTATTTTAAAACAAATTGGACTTGAAGCACAATTTTTACCTTTTTTGCATGAAACATTCCCGGATTAAATTGAGTTCAAAACAATCATTGTTTCGAATGATGTCCGTCCGTGACGGAACCAATGCCACTTTTTGTTTCAAATTATAAGCACTTTTATAACTTATCGGATCTTATGAATATTTATTATTAAGTTTATGATATATATAATATATATATATATATATATATATATATATATATATATATATATATATATATATATATATATATATATATATATATATATATATATATATATAATTATATATATATTATATACAAGTGTATAGTATATATAAGTTATTAGTTATTTTTTGACATATTAAGGATTTTGTTATTATTTGGATTCTTTGTTTTATTTATTTTTAAAAAAGTTTTTTATGTAATGTACGGTAAAATTAAAACTTTTGTTTTAAACTCTGTTCTTTTTTTTCTTTTCTTATCTTTTTTATTGTGAAGGAGGATGATCATTATTATTATTATTTTTGACCTGTGTTCTCTTTAAACTAGGAGGAGATTGAAATATAAAATAGAAGTAATAGTGTAATTATTTTTGTATTTCTAATGATCTTAGAGATATTAATTATTTATCTATTCAAAACATTTATTTGCTTAATAAGGATGCAGCTCAGGATTTATATTAGGTAATAGTTATTATAATTAAGATGGGGATGGGATGTCTTAGGTTGATTTGTAACGATTGTGTTTGTGTGTGTGTGTTGTTATTCGCTTTTTACTGATTGAAAAGTTTAATAGTTTTTTTTAAAAAATTATGGTTGCATTTCATTATGTTTGTAGGTACTACTAGTCGAGTTTTAGTAGTTTATTTCTTAGACTATTGGTAGTAAGTGGAAGAAACTTGATGTTCTACTTTACATGCGTGTATGTTTTTGAGTGATATTTGGGTGGAGGTGACAGCTTAAAATAAAAATAATGGTGTTATATTTTTTTTATTTGATTTTTTATTGATATTTTTTTATTTGACATTCCTATGGTCTCATTATAAAACGTTGTGCTTTCATCTTTTATTTTGTATTTCAAATTTAATAAAAGTTTAATCAAAAATGTTTTTCCATTGTTGACTTGTTAGAGGGAAGTCCACTTTATGCTTCGGAAGGTTGAGGGGAAAATCAAGATGGAATTTTACAGTTTTATTGAAGTTGCTCAGTTATGGGTATATGTACACACCTTATATATATAATATATATATATATAATATATATATAATATAATATATATTATATATATATATAATAATATATATATATATATTATATACATTTTTATATATATATAATACTATATATATATATATATATATATATATATACTATATATATATATATACTTTCTATTCTTTATCTACCTTTATCCCAAGATTGGGGAGGTAAGGTGCGCTTACCAAGCAGTCGGGAGAAGAAAAAGCAGTAGGAGAACATGAAAAATGTCGAAAAAGAAAGCCCAGCCTTACGCCCCCTCTGCTGACCATTAATTAGTTAGAACTCGTCGCAATCAGAAAATCCACCCTAGAGCTTTCATGGGGATCGCGGACGGATCCACACGTATGATAGTCGTTCAAGTGAGGTTCATCCCCTGGCCCAGGTGGCCCACAACCATACCCCCTTACAACACCCCGCCACTCTCTCCTATCATGCACCTTCTTCTCGCCTCTGCCAAACTCACCATTTTTCTCTCCTGCAAACATTCCTTTACGACTCAATCACTTTTTCTTCGGTCTCCCAACCGTCGGTTTCCCAACACACTCACCACTATACATCCGCGTAACCAACCGATTACATTCATTAATTTTCCACATGACAAACCATCTCACATACTATTTCATTTATTATTCTTCGTTTACCGCTCTTCGTTCACACCACACAATCTCTAATATGTTCATTCCTCATTTTAACAATTCTTCTTCTCACACCTAGCACGCCCTAAGATTGTCCATCTGAACACATTGAACTTAGATCTAAACCTCTTATTCCAGACCCATAGTCTCACTACTATAACAATAACACAGGTAACAACATACCCTCATGCAAGACCCTAGCGCACTCCAGACTTGTCCTTTTTACATTCACCAACGATTTAATTGCACCAGCCACGCTTCCCTACCATTCACACTTTCCGTACTACAGCTCTGCATCATCGTTCCCTTCTCACCAACACATACCCCAAAATATTTAAACTCAGAGACACTTGTTCTAGCTGCTCACATGCTAACATAACTTCACCACTTCAGGGCCTTATCTTCACTCACAACCATAACCTTATTCTTATCTTCGTTTACTTCCAGGCCCCTCCTTTTACATACCTGCCAAATCCTCTCTTACCAATCTTCTCAAACTCTCTTCAGATTCACCACAACCAGAACCAAATCATCCGCATATAATAGATGGGGGCAACCCTCCACTCATCTCCATTCTTCCAATATTCTAACACCATTTCCTGCCACCCACCTCTAATTCTTTCATAAAACCATCCATTATACAAATTGAAAACCAAGGAGACATAACACAACCCTGTCTCACTCCGCCATTAATACTAGAACCAATCACCTTTGACACCACTTTATTCTCACACACGCCTCACGTTATCCCATACATACTTTTGATTCCATTCAAAGGCCTACCACCAACACCATATATCACTAACACCTGGCCATAGAAGCTTCGCCTTATTAACCCGTATCATACGCCTGTTGCCAAATCCATGAAAACCTAAATACAATTTATTCTTTTCTCACTTCATTTCTCAATCATTTGTTTACAATGTTAAAGATTTGATCCACACATTTCCTCTACCACTCCTAAACACACCTTGTTCTTCACCAATCAGTCCTTCAGTCACTTCGACTCACTCTTTCGACCAAAATACCATGCAGTATATCTTCAAACAACACGTCAATAAACTATTCCCCTATAATTTCTACAGTTTTCCCTTATCTTTCTTACCCTTATATAAGGGTATATTACTGCTCTCCTCCAAATCCCTTGGAACTATACCCTCCCTATAGAAACGCTTTATTACACAACTCCAAATCCAATCAATCACCATCTCGCTCGATCCGTTCTTGATCAATTTCACCAGTAATTTTCATCTATACCTGCAGATTTTACCATTTTTCAAACTTTCTCACTCTACCCAATTACCTCCTCCTTGCTAAATAACCTCATCCCCAAATACCTATTCCCTTCTTGCACCATCAAACCACACACATTCCATTCACCTCTTCATTACTACCCAATATTATGCAGATTTCGAAGTGTTCTTTCCACACTCCCCTCACATCCATTTCATTAGTTACAAAAAGCACCATCCCTATCATTATTCTGAGCAGGTTCCCCTTTTTCTCATTCTTAACCTTTTCGCCTTCCTTCCAGAAGAGCTCCTATTCCCTTGTAAGTCCCCATTCATCCTCCTTACCCAAACTAGTTCATTTGCCTCTAGTGTTTATCCTTACGTATGCACCTTTATATTTCTTTTTTTCCTCCTTATATAATACCAAGCATCTTTCTTTTGAAAACTTCATCATTTGCTTTTAGTACATTCCACCACACCACGCTTCTTTTTACTTTTAACCGACTTGCTTCCAACCTCTTGCATTCACCACTCACTGTTAAATTTCTACTTCCTACCGTAGCACATCCACATAGCTTTCTTTTGCACTGCTAACAATTGCCTTCTTCATTTGCTCCCAGATTTGTTCAGTTTCAACTGTTCACATTCAACTGATTTACTTGCGAGCGTTCTTACATACTTATCCTTATTATCTTGTCACTTAACTTCTCACTCTTAATATTTACCCACTTCCTTTCCGTATCACCTTCCATCTCCATCCAATCCCCCACGAACTTAAATTTAACATAGAACAACATAAATGATCCGATAATCCCATTCCTAAATCCCTCCACTGATGTTAACAAATCCAAACCACATACTTCAACATACTCCTCTTCACCCAACACAAACATCAATCATACTTTTACCGGCTTCGATACCATCTCTACCGTACACCAACTCTAGTATACTTATGGATACTCTTGTGTTTAAAGAAAGTATTACTTGCACATGGATGTACCGATACCAGAAAAGAGGCCGATACCGATACTCTATTTTTTTAGGTACCGAAAACCGATACCGATACTTTAATTAATATAATAAATACACAGTAATAAGATAGAACATTTGTGTACTGCTAGTCAACTCAGGATTGCATTCCCTGTACAACCAATACTTAGTCATTTATTTCATATATTGGTTGTGCCCAAGTATATTTATTTTATAAATTAAATAGTATCTTAAAGGAATAATAAATGCAAATATAATATTAGTAACTTTTTTATGTTTGTGTTTATTAAAAAAATATTCCATTTCCATTTTCCAGTAAGTGCTAATAAAGTTTAGCTACTTAGCTTTTATTGTTTTAACATTAATTACAATTTACAAGATTTCTTTAAAACTAGCTACAATACTAAAAGAATAAAAATAATGAAAGAAGAGACCTCAATTAATCAGGTGAAAAGACAAAATAAAAAGATAGAGATAGATGTCATTCAATACTCAGATTAAAAAATTCTCATATGATGCAAAAACATTAGGCTTTATTAGTATCTGCGAGAGCCTGTTCCTTTTGAGGGTGTTTACATTCCCAGCTACACTAAAAAATACGCTCGCTCTCGACTTGATGAGTGGAGGGACTGATAAATATTGCCTTGCAAGCACTGGATAAATAATGGAAACCATGCGCCTTTTGCATTGACCACCACATGAAAGAGTCTCGTTCGGTTAGGCAGCACCTCCATGTTTCGTAGAGCCTCATTCTCCTCTTTCACAGATTGCAAATTTGAATTATCTTTGCTCCTTGATGACTGTCTTTTCAGTTTTTTTCGATGAAGGATTCGCTTGGTGTGATTCCTTTGAAGGTGAATGAGATGTCAATGCAGTTTCGGCCATGAACTTATCAAAGTCTAACATATCCAAATCCTCTTCATCTTCAGTATGTTTATTTGCTGAAAAGCCACCATCATCACTATCAGTGCTGTTGCCAAGGGCGTTGCTGATAAGGCGGCTTCCACTTCTGTGAATCTTTTTTTGTCACACGAGCAAGCTCCTCGGTTATGCCATTTAAATGCATTCTAGAAGGGGTTCACCGTCGGAGATGCCCTTCTTGTGGGGTTTCAACTAGCTTAAGAACCTTTTATATATCAAAACTAAGTTTATTGCACAATGTAACAAAAAAAATATTTTTTGTTTCTTCAATTTTTTTATTGTTTTCTTCAGTTTGATACTGATATTCCAAAGGTTGAATCGTCGAATAATCGAGCGGAAAAGGCATCTGTCCGTTTTATATGTTACGACGTCATAAAATAATTATTGGCATCTCATTTTGTAAGTCATTACCGGCATCGCACTGAGTAAAAGTCAGTTGCCATTAAGTGTTTGGTGGGATTGCATGCTAAGAAACTTAATTAATATATATATATATATATATATATATATATATATTATAATAATAATATATATATATATATATATATATATATATATATATATATAAATTTAAATATATTATATATAATTGCAACCTTGCCGGATTAAGACATTGCGGGGCCCTGGGCCATTTGAAAATGCCGGGCCATTTCCACAAATAATGAAAATAAACATTAAAGTTTAGATATTGGCGTCAATCCCGATATAATAGGAAATAAAGTAAATTTAATTTTTATAAGACCAATCTTCTCTTCCC
>JABUQX010004237.1:22500-34209 GCA_015478945.1 Trachelipus rathkii | reverse complement strand
TTTAATTACTCATCCAATTGTATCAACTCCGAAATATTAATAAAAATTGGACTAATAATAAGAATAAATTGATTTCAACAATTTTATTTTAGTTTATTTAAATTTGAACCTGTTCCTTACTTAATTTAGTAAAATCTAATAATTTTTTATATATTAATATATTCTATACTTCTGCATTGTTAATTAAAGTTAAAATTTCTCATATAATTATATAAGCCGTATTACTTCAAACAAATTTATAAAAATTACTATAAGAAATTAATCTATTATATATACTATCTGTCTATATCAACCCCCGTATTAATTATAAACCCAACATCCACTAATATGTATATTTTATCTATTCCAATAATTATTTAAGGATGAGCAGTAGTTTAGTTTACACACAATATTTGGTTAATTCATTTTTTGCTTTAGTTTGTAAGCGCGGTTGTTGAAAAATTCAAAATATATTTGTGAAAGAAGTTAGCGTTTTTTGTTGTTCAGTTTGCTTTTTCAAGAGATTTAAGAGAGCTTGTCATGGTGCTCATAATTTTCCGTAATGTTGAAGATATATTTTGTAATGTGCAAATAGCGATTGGTATTACTAGCCAATTTGACATATAGAGATTTACTTGATAGTTTTAAGACCTTTATATTATGTTGAGAGAATGATAAAATTTATTGCAATATATCACACTCAAATTTTTTTTATATCAGGTCAGAATGTAGAGGTATGCAAGTAAGGTGATGCCGAATCACTAAGACTCATAACTAACGCTAACCTTTCTAACCTAACCTCATCGTAGGTATGTGAGATCATAAACCTAGACATAACATATCTTTATTATATAGAGCGATAAATAGTATTATTTTTGCCAACACTGATTTCGAATTCGCTGTATAACGGTGTTAATTACGTTAGAGTTAAACTATTGTTCAATATATAATTACTTAAGAATTCGCTTAATATAAAGTAAGCGTATGTTGCATGAAATTACATCATGTAAGCAAGTAGTGTGCTTAATCAGAAAATATATATATTAATTAAATTAATATTATTATATTAATATTCTTATATATATTATATATATATATATATATATATATTATTATTAGTATATATAATATCTAATATATATAATAATATGTATTATATATTTATATAATATAATATATATTAATTAATATAATAATTATATATATATATATTATATATATATTATATATATACTTAATAATTATATATTATATATAATAATTATTAATATATATATATATACCTTATTATTAAATATTATATAATATATATATATATATCTTAATATATAATATATTAACTATATATATATTATATTACTATATATAGTATTACATATATATATATATATATATATTATATATATGATAAACAAAAATATTATATAACAACTTAAATACAATACGAATAGATATGTGTCAGGTAATAAAGCGTCTGAGTAACAACTTTATGTGGGTCACTATACACAATCGCGTGCATGAACTACTTACAACAGCATCAGATACTGTAGTATAGAAGTCTAAGCTTTGATCACGTAATTAGTCTTAGAGATAAGTACTATAGTCTAACGTAATTGAGACAACGTACAATTATTATTGAATCGGTACTACACCAAATTGTGAGAACTCAGGGTCACTGAGACATGTTACGAATTGTCAGCTTTATTGGTTATGAGATTAAGAGCATTATCTCATCTACGACTCTAAATGAAGAAGCATAGCTCGTCCACACTGATTAAAGCGACACGTGTCAAAAATGAATTGAGAATAAGCATCTAACCATCAATATGACATCTCGTCAATGTGGGGTTCAGAACTTGGCCTAGGTGGGTTACAACCATACCCCGTCACAAAACCCTGCCAATTCACTCCTCGCTTACTATGTTTTTTATCTTCTTTATACATTGCCCACCGTTACTGTCCAGTACTCCTCGACGATTTCTGCCTTCGTGCTCAAGGCACACTTTAACCATTTACTTACTACTATAAACTCAACCTATAACTAAACACTTTTAATTCTTCGGATCTACCCAAAATCAATTCCTCAGCACGTTAGCTATAATTATAGCCTATAACGATCAAAAGTCAGACGAGCTGTAACATATACTCCTCACTATAATCTAACTCAGTGTTAACCTCGCTTATACCTAACCTCTTACTACTTATTCTACGTGCCTAACTCTTAGAATCTCTTCTATGTACATCATGAATAAAAGGAGAGATTCTGCGACAAAAATATCTATTTTTACCACTTTCTATAACTTGCACACTTTGAAACGCCGTGTATCGGGGCATGTCTATAAACTTTGAGATCATCACATAAAACACTCTCTAAGTACGTTCATTAATATATATATATATATTATCCTCATTATATTATACATTTTAACCTCTAATACACATCCTAACACGCACTTTAAGTTTTGTCCATCTGAACACATTGTACTTTAGTGAATCTATACCTCTTATATTAATATCCAGACCTATATAAGTCCCACTATATAAACGTGTACATTAACTAACGGGTATCAAAACATACCTCTCATAGTATATAATAACCCTGTAGCGGCTACTACTCAATGATCTAATAGTTACTCCTATTTAACTAAATCACACTCAAAACTAAGATTTAAATTTGTGCCAATAAGCCACCTTTTAAGTGCTCTTATTCACAACTTTATCCTCTAGTACATCTCATGCATCTATAAGTAATTTCTATATCATATAAATAACTACTCTAATTATTTCATTCAACATATAATTAATAATAATCTAATATAATTATTTTATTCTAGTAAACTCACTATATTTCTCCTAGCTGTTCAACTTCATCTAACATTATAATCATTCACACCGTGTATGACTTAGTTCCACTGCTACCCACTACCATTAATATCCTTACTCTTTCTTATCGTTTATACTTTTTAAACGCCCTCCCTTTTTACATTACTAACCTAAACTATAATATCTTACTCAATTATATAAATCTCTCATTCTATCATATTAATATCTATTACCTAATAAACTCAATCTTTATCCTTCTCCATTCTTTCCCTCACATATATGACTAATAATAACCATATATTAATATTTACCTCATATTAAAAATTATAGGATAGGGAACGCCTGCACTCTCTCATTTCATTTCTCCATCATTTACTTAACATTATCTACCTTTGTTTCAATTCCTATATCACAACATGACTCTAATTCTTAATCATAACCTAAAATCCATAATAATATTCTACATGATTGGAGTCACCAAAGTGTAAAGACATCAGTACAGTCCTGTCCTTCATCTACAAAGCTTAATTATAATCATATATTATAAATATATTACTCATCATAACCTTTTCGATATGCTATTTATTCTTAGCATTCATCTGAGCTGTTTGCACTATTTGTGTGGTGTCGATCGATGTGTTACTTGAGTTATTATCTTCTTGTGACGTCTCTCATCTAGTTAATTTCCTTGAGTCTCTTCTTTTTTACAGTATCTTTTATATCTTCTTTTAATTATATACATATATTAACTTCTCAAATGCTGATGAGTTACGGATTTTGGCACGTGTGTAGCTTGGCTCTCCTAATTATTCTTATTTTTTTTATTGAACTGTGCTCTTGTCCTCACTGGACTTTATAAATATGTCTCTTAATCATTTTTGACAAATGTCGAGTGAAGAGAGAATCGAGAGTTTATTTTAGATAAATTCTTTAACCAATCCTCCAATTTTATACGATAGCTTTTAGGTTTGATTTTTTTATAATTCTTTTACCATACACATTAATTTAATCATATTAGTGAATTTCAAGGTGAGTTTTAATTAGATGTTGTGTATTCTTTCTCATTAAAATCAGAGGAATAACGTTAAAAGTTTATTCCTTCTAAGGTTTTTAAACCACCCTAAATAACTTCTCCCCATAGTTTACCAAAATACCGAAACCTCCTTGTTATGGGTATAATTTTTAAAAATTCTTTTTTTTCGTCTCTAACCCTCAGTTTACTCAAGTTATAATCAAGTGCCTTCCAGGTTATCGTATAGTTCGCATTGTGTGTGGGTTCGTTTGTGGTGTGTGTAGTGGTTGAGTAAAACGGTAAATTTTTAAAAACTATTAGATGTCCTTGTGCGGATCTTAGTTTCGTGAGCTGAACGAGCGAGTACATGATATCGAATGTCAGGTTCTGAAGTTACGCATGGGTGGGCTGGGCCATAACACTCAAGGTGGACCAAACTAGACAGAGGGGCGGGAATTTTTGCCAGAGTGGGCTAGGGGCCCGGGGCCATACGTGGGGGCTTGCATCCTAAGTGGTAAGACTTTATCAACGGCGTCCGTGAGGGCCCTTCCAGGTGACTGAGGGTCAGAGTTATAGCCTTATAATATTTGAGCAATATTGAGTTAAGCAAAAACTCCTGACGCTTCTCTTAGATTAGGATAAACATTAAAGAATTTTTCCATCAAATTATAAATTAACTCACCAGAAAGAGACCGAAAGCAATGCACCCATCAATTGTAATTATATTACTCATGTTTAAATTAACCGTCATCCTCTTTGATTTGTGTTAAAGTAATGAAATGACGAAACTATACGTGTTAATTCCTTGTGTTGTTATTATTTGACTCTAATACCTTTGAACGTGAGAATTCTTCGCTGTATATTAAATTTTCTTTTCCTAGAGAGAGAGAGAAAAAAAAATTAATAAAAATAAATCTATAAACGATGAACATTACATTGAAAATAAAGATTTAAATTACAATCACATAATCACTTTTATTATGCATATTTTAGTTTTAAAATTAATTTAAATTGTTCTCATTTTAAATTTATTTGGAAAAAGCCAATCACTATCACAATATGATAATATTCAGTGAGGTCCATATAGATATCACTGAGGATTGGGGAGAGGGGTGAGCCCATGCTGTGGTCGGAGGTTTGTTTATAGAAGTGACCGTTAAAGTGGAAAAAATTGTGCTGTAGTGAAAGGTTGATGAGTTCTTTTATGAGATGAAAGGGGAAGGGGAGATCAGTACTGTTTTCAGTGATGAATCATTCTAGTAGGGATAAGGTGTGTGGGACTGGGACTGACGTAAAGAGGGAGATTGCATCAAAACTAAGGAATTTGTCGGTATTTGTGTTTAGGTGACTGGTGCGCAAAATGAAATATTCAGAATTCTTCAGGTAGGTGGTGGATACATTATTTATCAGAGGTTTCAGTTGTTTCGCTAACCATAAGAATAGTTTGTAAGTTGTGCTATTTATATTTGAGATGATGGGACGGAAGGAGATGTTGTTCTTGTGGGTTTTTGAGATCCCGTAAAATTGTTAGGGGGAATTCATGTACGATTGTAGGTTGGTGATTAGCGGTTTATGTTCTTTTAATATATTTTTTAGGGAGGAGTTAAAGTTATTTTGGGAAGTTTTTGTAGGGACTTTATTTAATAGTGTGTAGATATTATTGTCTGTTAGGACTTAGGAGGGCATTTGATTTTTCTCTGTAAGTGTCTCTGTCCATTATGACTATTTTATTTCCTTTATGTGATCTGACAATGGTGATATTGGGGTTTGTTTTGAGATGTTTGAGGGCGGAGTGAAAGATTATGGGGTGGATATTATATTGTAGGGAATTAGAGATGCTTGTAAGCAATATTCCTTTTAAAATATCGTTGTTGCAGTTTTCATGTTTGTATGATTTTTCCCAATTATTAAAGTCATCCGTAAATTTCAGTCAGGGGTCACTATTATTTGTGGAGAAGGAAAGTCCGCATCCCAATATGATCTTTTCATAATTGCTTGGAATGTAGATTGACAGGTTTATTATTTTCAAAGCGTCTGAAGCTTTGTACCATACACTATTTTCAAAAATGCGTTTAAATTTTCTATCAAGATTGAATTACTTACAGGAAGTTTGTCTTTTCATTTGCTCATGCGCTATAATAATCAAATTTGTAAATTGTGTCAAGTTATTTGATGAATTTGCATACCATTGGGTTTGAAAAGTTTTAAAACAGGTGAAAACCTTTCTAAAAGTAGATTTTATTTCCAGTTTTATAGATTTAATTTTTTTTAATAATATATGTTTAAATACCTCTGGCAATGGGTTAAACTTTTTACTTTTGAGGGAGGGGGGTACCAAAGATTGGGGAATCACTAAGTTTTCTAAACATTGTCTAATGAATATAAGTTGTGTTTTCTTTATATTGACCGATTTTAACTTCTGTTGATACATATGGAATTTCATTCTTGTAGAATAATTCAATCCGTTGATTTCGGGCCTCATTTTGTATAATGGAGAACTACTTTGTCGTAGTAATTTATATTTATAAAGTGAATATTGCCCTTGGATTTGAAGATCGTGATTTAATAAAAAATTTTAATTTTTACACTCAACAGTACAATTACAAAATGGACTTAACTATAATACATACTTAGCGGGCAAGCTTTCATCTTGTTACACGAGACCTCATCGGGCCATAGGAAAGTATTCTTTCTTGTATTGATCGCTTTATAGGATTGTTCTAGTTGGTTGGTGATTGTCTTGATTGAGTTGTTAAAATATTTGGAGGTTTTTAGGCATTCGTTGTATATATTCGTTGCATACTTAAAAGCCAAAAAAAGATTTTACGGCACAAACCCCCCAATAAAGACACCCTCCTCCTTCTTACCTGTTCCCAATATTCCCCTACATGAAATAAAGCAATACATCCCAAACAACATCACTCTAATCCCGTCCAACAATATTACGCTAAAAAACATATTTAGACCCCCCAAATATAATGCAAATCCGTTCTACAAATGCGTTTACCACATCCCCTGTAAATTTTGGAATAGGACTTATATAGGAGAAACTTCAGATTTCACACGACGGAAATACCAACATTCAACCGACCTGCGCACCGACAGTATCAATTCAGCACTAACACACCATATTCACACCATATCATATCAATCACTGCAATCCATCAAACATCACCCACTCTACCATCGCACATACTCGAATCTTGTATCAAAATAACTACAACAAACAACCGAGAAATAAATCGACTAAATACAACGAATCTAAAAACCCCAAATACAACAAACTCAATCAAACAAATTCACCAACCAACTAGAACATCCTAAAAACTACATCCAAGGAAGAATACTTCCTTGCCCATGAGTCTTGTTGTAACAGATGAAACTTGCCTGCTAATTAGTTATATTAAGTGCTTTGTAATTAACTTAAGGTTCAAAATAGTTTTCTTCATGTTTAATATGGGTGTGGCGGGTTGTGGTTAAAATTACATAAATTACATCTTTAATCCTTCAGCAATTACTAATATATATATATATATTAATATAATAATAAAAAATATATAATAATATATAATATATATATTAAGAATATTATATTATATATATATTAATTATATATAATAATATAATAATATATATATATATATATAAATAATAAAATATATATATATAATATATATATTATATATAATATATATATATATATATATTATTTATATATAATATATATTATATATACTGATATATATATAAATATTATAATATATATTATAATATTATAATAATATTATATATATATATTAATGATATATATATTTATATATTTATATAATTGTTTTTTACAGACACACCACTCTGTCCCTTCTCAGAGCGGCGAAAAAAACATAAAAAAAAACCCCCCAATCCCCAGTCTAACCAAACTCATTAGGCGCCAACGTGGACTTAAAGAGAGAAATAAATATATTTGGAGAAAAACAAAGAAGCAAAATCCACAGACAGAAACTGGAAAAAACACCACAACGAACAAGTCTGTTCTCCAATACTCACGCAATTCACGTGCCGGAGACAAGGCACCCTGCTGCAACGGCGGCGCGAGGGAGAAGCGAGATCACTCCCTGAGCACTGGCCCCCGTATCCTATTAAAAGATAGACGCCAACGTACGTCGCAAAGATAGGGTCAAGAAGAGTGTAAAGATAGGACATATTAGCTCTAGCTTTAGCACCCTACCCAATAGAAGGAGCCGGAGCCCCCCAAATGTGAGAACATTACCCATACAAGCGACTAAGGCCCATATAACTGGAGTAACTGTTCAGAGGAAAAAATTCCCGCAACCTGTGAACAGAACTCCCAGCTCTTTGACACCTACAAATATAGGAATATGCGTTTCCAAGAATAATTGCTGTTTATTTAAGACAAGAATGTTATGTTTCACAGGAGAGACTTAGACCGTCGAAAAATAGAAAGTCGGATGTTTGAGAGGAAATGGAGAAGTTGAGTTTTATAGAGTTGAATTTACAAGCGTGGTGACCCCCACCGGGAAATCCCATCCAAGACGCAAGAATAGAATCGGAAAGCTGAAGACGAGAGGCAACTCTAGAAGCAAAAGAGCGAGCAGATTTGAAATGAGTTGAGAATGGAGAGTTGAGTCATCGCATAAGAGTGAACAGAGTTGGAAGTACAGCTGCAGGAGATCGTTGATGAAAAGTAGAATAAAGTGGAGATAAACAGAACCTTGCGGAACACCACAGTTACAGAAAGGAAGAGAACGCTCCATCAACAAGAGCTGATATGAAGCGTCAGAGAGAAAACTAGACAAGAGAAGCAAAGAGAAGAGAACCAAAGAAGGGAGCTTTAAGAGCAGTGACGCGTGCCAAACCCGTTCAAATGCCTTGATATGTCAAGCGCCACCACGCAAGACCCCCCATGGTCCTAACGGAAAACCATAAATCAGTAGATAGGATATTATGTCACCAGTTGACCTACCAAAGCCATACTGGTGATCTGAAAGAAGGAATGAACTCCAGATCATCCAGGAAATGGAAGATAAGAAGGTTTCAAGATCTTAGATAGAATACAGTGAGAGCTATAGTCGATAGTTAGAAGATCAGAGCGGCTACCTTTTTTCGGGATCGGCTGACATATGCGCGCCTCCAGCATGAGAAAAAAATATTAGTAAAACAGAATATAGATGAACGAGGGGAGGGGCCAGCTCGTAAGCACACTCCCTCAAAAACACGGGGAGAATTCCATCCGCCACTACCTTCCTGCCATAGAACTCAGGATCCCATGCACACGAACATGTGTAATTACAGGTAAACATGGCGAAAACCTGAGAGAGAAGGAGTATGAGAGATGCCAGAATCGTCCAGGCTAGAATTAGATGAAAAAAGACGAAGAAATTGTCAGTTGGAGAAGTAGCAACAGAACCATCAGAGCAATAAGGAGAAAGGCAGATTACAACAGTGTTAGAGATGTTTGCAAGGCCAAAAAATTTTATCGTAGGAAACCAAGCAGGATGTCGCACTTTCTTTATAAAAGTGCGCTTAGCCTACAATAATATCCCTGCCAACATTCGAGCAGAATGAAAATTAGTAAGGGATAGGATAACAGAGTTTTCCATTCCATACGCAATCTCTCTCCGAATGCCGAGAACAAGCTCCACGAACCCATGATTGGGGAGAAAAGATTTAGTTGAAAATGAAATGAACCTGCCCCATCAGTGATTACGCCCCCCACCTTATCACGGCGACGAAGCCATCACAGTGCAAAGCAGATTCATTCCAAAGGATATTGCCCAAAAACTACGCAATTGCCCCCCAATTAGCCCGATTAAAGATGCCAGAATACGTTTAGGCATGCAGGAGCTCTGCTGAGAAAAATACTAATATGAAAGCATAACTTTGGTCAGATACAATAGAGGAAAATGGGTATTATACGAGAAGGCATAGTGTGTGAAACAAAGTCAAAGCGATCAAGAATGGTTAGACGCTGAATAGTGAAGTTCTTAATTACTGTTCCAGATCGTAGAGAATACTGAATGTTTTGGCCCTCCCACCTACTCAGGAGAAGCCCAACCAATCAGTGTGTGGTACTAAATCCCCTAAAATAAGACTCAGCATGGATGGAAGAAGTAACAGTCTCATAAATATAAGATATCATATAAGAACGTAGAAATCTTTCCATAGGGAGCAGTAGCAAACACATAAATATTAGTAGTAGGGAAAAGATTTTAGCCACAGACATCGAAGTTAGAGATTCAAAGATTCTCAGACTGTTACAGGAGTAATTACAATAGACACAGACTCACCATTTAGTCGAAATATAGAAAAAGTTATACGTAGAGATATTAAGTTTATTTGAAAATAATCCCGGCCACTGTCTCAGACCAGTAATAAAAGTTAGGTGATGTTAGAAAGTATATTCCACAGATCATGGTTCACGAAGGCCACGCACGTGCAAGTCAACTAAACCCCCGTCTACGCCCACCCCTACAGCACTTCCACAGTCATTTAACACCCAGTTGCACTAACAAACAACACAAACCAAACTCTTGTACACAATACAATCGAAAGTCAACAATATATAAATCTATACACATTAAAACCTTAAACTAATACACATTAAAACCTTAAAATTTTTTCTCTCATAAAATATTATTTCATATGACAAGAAAACATCTCCAATAACAATGCTAAACCATGGAACCTCTTTCTAGAATACTAAATTTAGGCCTAGCTAGAGACTATATCTAAAACTTAGCTAAATCTTAAACCGAGAAACACACTACAACTTCGACACTTCCAGACATTAAAACATATACTAAAAAACACTACAATAAAATAAAATAAAAAAAAAAAAAAGCAAAGAGCAACACTATAAAACCAAAGACATTGAATTTAAAAGATGCTTATCCAAGAGAAAACTCACGATCAATAAAAATCTGAATTGACAAAATTAAACACTCGGAAGCACCATCTCTCTCACACTTCTACACAGAACAACGTCAACTATCACTATCAAATATATAACTATTATATATATATAATACTATATAATATATATAATATATTAATTAAAATATATATTTAATATAATATAATAATATAATATATATATATATATATATATATATATAAATATATATATATATATATTATATAATAAATATTTATATATATTATATATATAACAGTATAAATTCGACATTTTTTTTTTTTGTTTTTACTTGTAGTTGTACATTGTCTTTTTGGTGGATTATGTGATAGTTCTGATTCTTATGGTTACTTTCGCTTACAAAACAATTGAATCAGCTGAGTGAACACTCGATTTGAATAAAACAGAAATAAAAAATATAGCAATGGTTTATATACAAATAATTGATCAACTATTGTATGGAGTTTATCGATTGAAGAAATACATTAAAGTATATTGAAAAATATTCATTATTCAAACGGCTTACCACCCCATTTTCTTAAACATATTTGAAGAACTGCAAATTCACACCACAAAAAGAAAAACGCCCAACCTTAAAGAATAAGAAATTCCTTATGTTGTAAGCATTCTTACGATTTCTTTTTGACAAAACAAGCAAACTCGAGCAATTTTCGTCTTTCGTAAGCCAAAATGCAAAATCGAAAACGACTTATAAAACGTACAGTAGGGAATAATCAGAAATCGGACAAATTGCCATATATAGATATATAATATATATAATATATACTATAATAATTATATATATATATATATATATATATTATATATATATATTATATTATTAATTATATATATAAATTATATATATATATAATATATATATATAATATATATTATATAAATATTATAGTATATATATATTCCTAAAAGAAAAAATTAAAAAAAGGAGAAATTAACTTTAATT
>JABUQX010004237.1:10000-15000 GCA_015478945.1 Trachelipus rathkii | reverse complement strand
AGTTTTCTTTTTTTTAACATATAATTTCATTTTGAAAACTAATAATATAAATTACATAAAAACATATAAAATACATAAAAACATAGTTTCATTTTTAAAATATATGAATTCATCTAATCAGAGAATCATGGATTCAACAGGAACTTGGGTAAGTTCTATTTATCTCTCTAAAGATTCAACACGCTTTGAAAGGATGTAATTATAAATGCCTTCAGCAACACTAAACCATTTTTCGGGCATATGTCGATTCAGCAGCACTCATTCTTTCATACAAGAGAAAAGTAAACTCATCCAAGCTGATAGTTATTTAACGGCCACTACTGTAACTTGGCATTATACGGGAAAACCACATGTTTCGCGTGTAAATATCATAGATTAACCATGTGCTATATATTAAGTCCTCAATATTTCAACATCGTTAAGGTGCATGTTAATCGTTGTTTATTTTAATAAGCGAATGCTGTAATATTTTCAGGAGTTTGAAACTGTGAAGACCTAACACACGCGATAAGGTCACACAATTCGATGGGTTTCAATAGTTGGGTACATCAAGGGTTTTAATATCGTCACACGACGAGAACACAACGTCTATTCTATAAGAACCACTTACGCTGTCTTTCCAGTTAGATATTTCACTACGCGTCGATCATCGGATAACACACACTATCTCTACCCATGCTGTTGCGATGTCGATAATCTTGGATGGAGATCCATGCAACACAACTGAATCAAGAGTATCTAAAGCAACACATCACCTCCCGAGAGAAAACCCAAGGGATGTGCCCCATGGAAGAGTGGTGATCCTGAGAGGGGGATCAGCCCCCGAGGGTTGTAAGCGGGCATACCCCTCCGTAAGTGAGGGGTAAGGCCTCAGCCCTGCGGGCTGTGGCCCAAACCCGCTTACACCCCTTCGGGGTGATCCCCCCTCTCAGGATTCGCTTCAAGTTGCACATCCCCTTGGGTTTTCTCTCGGGAGGTGATTTGTTGCTTTAGATTACTCTGGTTAGATGAAAAAAACTGTTTATTCGTAAGTTAGGTACGTTATGTTAAATATTACTATGACAGTGTGAAATTAACATATTTGTTTAGAGAAATGATGAAGTTTGGTAAGATTATTACTGAGTTAACTGCATTTGATGATGTGTTAGAAACGTGAGCCTAGGTTAAGTTTTTGTTGAGTAGTGTTAGGTTTGCCCGAGAATTTTTCTAATGTCTACGTTGTATTCATAGTTCAAATGATTTTATACTCAAAACGACTGACAATTTGATGAAGATAGTGCCAAGTCATAGTTCAAGATGCCGGTATCGTTTGATAGATTGGTCACTTTGTTAAGGATGTTTGGTAGATGATACGTTTTACCTGTTGCTTGATATGCGGGAAAAGGTTTGAACCAGTATCGAGTATTGTATGACCTGTTAGCTACTTTACCTGTGATAAATAGGGAATTTCAGGAATGTTAGCAGATTGATGTTGCAACGCGAGTTGCTTAGGTTGGCGCAGTTTTACATTAGTATTCTTAGTTCAGGTTTATGATATTGTTAGCTTTATTGATGCTTAGGTAGGGGACTGCGGTATGGGTGGTTTGATTTTACTGATTTATAGTTTACGTACTTAAAATCAGTAAACTATTACACTTTACTTCGATATTTTATTCAAAGAACTTTTTTTTATTTTATGTTAAAATTAAAATTTTTTTATTTTTAGTTATGTTTGGTTAAAACTTTGTTATGGTTGCAATTATTCTTGGGTATATATATATATTAGACGAGGTTATGATGAATTTTTGGTTAAATATTACGAAGTTGATTGTTAAAATTTCTGGCATTAGCTTTTCATTCGCAGTCAGTATAGCGATTTTGAGAGTCAATGCCATATTTGTTAAATATTACGATTGTTAATGTAAAATTAAACGATGTAGTAGTTAGAGATATGCTTTTGAAAAAGTGTGAAAAGTGTAAGTGTTAGTTACTTATGACAGTTGCTTAAGCAATGAAAATTATTATTTTATTATTATTGATTATTGTATATTATTATATTATTATTTATTATTATTATTATTATTATTATTATTCATTATTATTATTATTATTATGTATTATTATTATTATTATTATTATATTGTTATTATTATTTATTATATTATTATTATTATTTTATTATTATTATGTATTATTATTGATTATTATTATTATATTATTATTTATTATTATTATTATTATTATTATTACTTTTTTTTTTTTTTTTTTGGTTTTTTTTTTTTTTTTTTCTAAGTTTCATTTCACGTCCTAATATTGGCTGTATAGCGTCTCCTTTGTATACACTATTTACATAGTGAACCTTTTTATGTTGTTGTTCTAACGAGAATATATACCCTTTTTGACCTGATATGGTTCGTTCGTTACGTTTGTATTCTGTTTACTTTCTTCTGATTGGTTTGAAAGAGAAGAATTCGTTACATTTAAGGTTGTTTATGACACTCTATTTCTCAGTGAGGATATTTTGTCTCTGTGCTGATACCCGATGACATCTCCCCGCATCTCTACGCTTGTTGTTGAATGATCTTTCACGTAGGAGTGTGTCGTTATTCACAACGATTGTCATTTATATTTTAAGTCGTAAACGAAATTAGCGATCACTACATTGCCGTATCCAGACAGAGGATCAAATTAATAGACTTATTCGTTGTGTTGATGGAACTCATCAAGGATTATCGACATCTGCAACCAGCATGGGTAGAGGATAAGTGTGTGCTTCCGATGGATCGACGTGTAGTTGAAATATCTAACTGGAATAGACAGGCGTAAGTAGTTCTAATAGATAGACGTTGTGTCTCGTCGTTGTGGCGATATAAACCCTTGATGTATGCACTATTGAAAACCAGTCGATTGTTGTTGACCTTCATGCGTACGTTTGATAGTTTACAGTTCGAACATCTGAATAAATATTACAGCATTCTTAAAATAAAAACTAATAACATCGCCACACTTAACGATGTTGACATTACTGAGGACTTAATGCATATAGCACTGGTGTAATCGTGATAGTTACACCGAAAATGTGTGGTTTCCGTGTATAATGCAGTTATACAGTAGTGCGTTAATATACTATCACTTGGATGAGTTTTACTTCTCTCTTGTATGAGATAATGAGTGCTGCTGATTTCGACATATGCTGAAAAATGGTTTAGTGTTGCTGAAGGCATTATATACTACATTCTTTCAAAGGGTTTGAAATCTTTTAGAGAGATAGGTTATAGAACTTACCTAGGTTATGTTGAATCGTATGTTTCTCTGATTATATGAATTAAATATTTAAAATAAAACTTTATGTTTTTATGTATTTATATGTTTTTATGTATTTATATAACGCTCTTTCAATGAAAATTATATGATTATTTAAAATGAAAACTACGTTTTAATATGGGTAGTGTCGCTTTATTGGTAAAGTTGTTAATGATAGCTGTTTATTCGTCTGGTTGTTGTGTGTTAAAGTATGTTATGTTCATAGTTAGCTTTACAGAGGGTAAAAACTTTACTTTGTTTGTCTTTACCCGTTAGGTATTATAATTGGTTAGGTAAGGTTATGATAATGTTTTGGCTTGATACTATGTTAATGTAAATTAACATTGTTATGTTGGTGATATGTGATGAAGTGTGAATGGATTATGTTTTTGTATGTCTTGTTGAGTACTTTTACTGCTGATTAGTTTGGACCTTTTTGTTTAGTTAGCAGTTCTTATTCTTGCTTAAGATTGTGTCAGGTTTTCATTGTATATTATGGTATGTCTTAGTTCTGGGAATTGCTAGTTGGCTTTTAATGTGAAAAACTTTTGTTACGTTAGCATACTTTCGGCTGCTCTGGATGATAATTAGACTAAGGTTATGGTAAATTTTTGTAAAATATACCATGTTGATGTAAATTAACATTGTTTAGTGTTAGAGATACGTTTGGACAGAGGGTGAGTGATAAGTTACGTTTTGTATTGAATTGTTGAGTTACTTTTACTGTGTTTAAAGTATGGCTTTGTTAATTAACCATTTATTCTTGTTTAATGTGTGTCAGTTTATATCGTTGTGGTTATATTCTTAGTTAGGTGATGCTATTTTAGCTTTATTAATGTGGAAACTTTGTTACGTTAACATATATTGATTGTTCTTGTGTATAAATAACTTGATTTTATGTTTGTTGTATCCATAGTGATACTCGAAGTGTGACCTGAAACAATAGATCAATAGATCAATAGATCAATAGATCAAGGATGGACAGGAGGGTGGCGGGATTGGTTTGATTTACTGATTTACTGCTTTAGGGTATGTATAAAGTAAATAGTTTACAATTTTAGTAAAAAATTTGACTTGAATCAATAGAGATCAATAGATCAATAGATCAATAGATCCATAGATCAATAGATCAATAGATCAATAGATCACAACTGGACAGAAGGGTGGTTGGATGGTGGTTGATTTACTGATTTACTGATTTAGGGTATGTAAAACTTGACAATTTTAGTAGAAAATTTGACTTGAATCAATAGATCAATAGATCAATAGATCACGACTAGACAGGAGGGTGGTTGGATAGTGGTTTGATTTACTGATTTACTGCTTTAGGGTATGTAAAACATGACAATTTTAGTAAAAAATTTGACTTGAATCAATAGATCAATAGATCAATAGATCAATAGATCAACAGATCACAGAAGGGCTGAGGAGAGTGGTTTGATTTACTGATTTACTGATTTGCTGCATTTGGGTATGTAAAAACATAATTTTTTTAGTTATAAACAAATAGAATAAGAAATTTTATTTATATTTATTTATTTATTTATTTATTTATTTATTTATTTATTTATTTATTTATTTATTTATTTATTTATTTATTTATTTTTTTATTTTTTTTTTTTTTTATTTGATTGGTTTGCTTTTTCTGGACTATTCAGTTTCGAACTCTACCAGCCCTTAGATATTAAAGTATAAAAGACCAACAAATATTGTATCAT
>JABUQX010004237.1:0-2500 GCA_015478945.1 Trachelipus rathkii | reverse complement strand
TGCACAATGACCTTCTCCCTCACCTCTCTGCAGCCATTGAAGGGCTTAGCAAGCGCGGTCGCTCCAGTTCAAGGGAGAGTGAGTCTCGCAAGCGTCAGATGTCTCTGGATGAGAGCTTCAGGTCAAAGTTCAGCCAGCAGAGAGCAAGACAAGGTTACACCAGGTGAAAAAATTCAGAAACATAATATTAGTTATTTTAATTGAACTCAATTTTTTTTAAATAGGTATATGAGCGACTTAGCGTCTTCACGTTTTAAAAATATTTTTATTAAAAATTTAAAATATATTGATTTATTAACTTAATTACTTTTTCATCATTAGGTGGTTCATTCATTCAATGATGCCACTGGATTTAGCTGATGATCCTTACACGAAGGAGATGTTTTACCTCATTAATCCCGAGTTTCATCCCACCTCAAGGAGGACTTTGAGCAGGGATATTGAAAAGCTGATGCAAAAGGGGAAGACTCGACTGATAAACAACCTCTTCCACCAGAAGTGGGTGGCCACTACAGCCGACAGTTGGACCGCCCACAATAGGTCCTTCTTGGGAATGACAGTCCACTGGATTGACAGGGTCAACCTCAAAAGGTGCCATGCAACTTTGGCGGTCAGGGAGGTGAAGGTAAGAAAATTAAAAAGTTAAATTTTGTCATTTTATACCTTAGTCTCATAACCATAAGAACATATGAGGTGTAAATATTATTTAATTTACAGACTAAAACAATAAAATTATTGTCTTTAGGAAAGGCAAACTCACCAGTTACTGGGGAAACTAATCACAGAGATTCATCATGAGTTTAGCATCCACGGTAAGGTGAAGGCCACCACTACGGACAATGGCACCAACTACGTGGCAGCCTTCAACGCCTTTGGTGAGTCCAACCAGGACCAGGAGAACCTTCCTATGGACCCTGATTATCCTGACTTGGAGATTGTGGATCTCCAGGAGCTCCTGAGGGCTGAGGGTGACAACCCAAGTCTGCCGCCTCAACACCGCTGCAGGTACTTAGAATTCGCGAAAACTAGTGCTAAATGCTACTAATATATATTAATAATATTATTAAGTAATAAGTATTAACAAATAAAGATTTGTCATTTAAGATTTAACTAATAATCTTTGAATTTCTTGAATTAAATATCTTATTGTTTCAGTGCTCACACACTCAATCTGTTGGCGACAACAGATGTGAGTGATATACAGGGCTGGAGCAAGGGGGGCTCACAGTGGAGGAGGACCATAGCTAAGATCCAGGCCCTGTGGAACCTTCAGAACAGGGCCCCAGTGGTGGCCAACCAGATCAAGATTGTCGCCAAAAGAAAACTGAAGACTCCTGTGGTGACAAGGTAGTAGTAGTTACTATTAAAAAAAGAAATTTAGCGTAAGAAATTGTTGCCGATTAATTATAGACAAGTTCATTTTATAAGTTTTTGATATTTTATATAAAGTTATATTTATTTCTGCAGATGGAACTCCCTATATGATAGTGTGATGGTCCTTCTGGAGGTTTTAAGGGTCGAAAACCAAATGGATGCCATAAACACCATCCTCATCAAGCAGCCCAAGGGAGGTTCCCCTCTCACAGAGGTAGACGTCGAGGTAAATATAAAGTATTTTTAAAGTAGCAATTGCTCTTTTAATATTTTTATTTATAATTTAATAAATTTATTAAATTATAAATCTCCTCACAAACCCAAACCCCCTCCATTAATCCCTGTTCTGTACCTGTACCATCGCTCTTGCTTGCCCAACACTCATATCGCTACTTCGTAAACAATCTCTAACTGAATATATCCACCTTTTTTTCCGGTCGTCCGACAGGCAAAACACTCTCACATGTGCTCTTATACACTTTCTTAACCAATATGGTGTTCTCCACCTTCTCCACATGTCCAAACCATCTTACAAAATCCTCATCAAATTTGGCAGTCTTTTCCCTTACCCGCAAGACACGCTTCCATGATAAACTCGTTCCTCATCTTATCCAATCTCCTAACTGCCAAGAACGCCCTCAGATTGTCCATCTGTACAACCCTCACTCTTGATCTATTCGCCCTATTCCATACAGATACCTCGCTCTCGTGCTCCCGTATTTTTATTAATAATCAATTATGCTTACGTAACTAAGCAATATATTAATTTTCACTCTTTCAGGTCATGAACGAGTACACATTGGTCATGCAGCCTGTGGCGCAGTGTCTTGATATGCTTCAGGGGGAGAAAAGGGCATACATGGGCACCCTCCTACCCCAACTTTGGTTGATGAAGACCAGCCTTGAGGAGAAGAGTGAAAATATTCATCTTGTGTATGCAAGGCCACTAGTACAGGCCCTCCTCAGTGGCTATGAAAAGAGGTTTGGCCACCTCTTTCAGAATAGGGATCTCCTTATGGCCACTGCCCTTCACCCCTCCTTCACCCTTAAGGCCCTAGAAAGCATTGCACCTGACATGGTGGAGGAGATCGGGGACAGGATTACCCGGAAGATAGGGGACTCCATC
>JABUQX010004236.1:65000-70952 GCA_015478945.1 Trachelipus rathkii | reverse complement strand
TTTTTGGGTTAGCGTACATGAAATTATTATTTGAAGTGAAAATAACTTTTATTTATTTTTATTATTATTGAATTTCTCCTCTGAAGTTAATAACTAGATTCTGAACATTCGAAGGATGCTTTTTCTTTTTGTAACTGAGTTCGATAATTTAGCACCTTGTCTCTGTGGAAGTCCTTTAGAAGAAAAACGCTTTGCCTCCCCAAGTCCCGGTGTACTGCAATCTTTCGGTTAGCGAAGGTGTTTATGATTTCCTGTTGTATAAGGTGTAACATTATTTTTTAAAAGATTAAAGTTTGACTGTATTTAATTTAACTGTATGAACTCAAGAATAGGTAAATATATACTGTATATCGTTTCGTAAAAGTAGAGGTTATTTTGGTCCTCCTTCTCCAATTGAAAATTGCAAGTTTACACAGGAAAAGGCTATATCTAAAGATTGTGACTTGATTGCCGAATCAGTTGAATCCCTAAATAGCGCTAACAATACCACGTATATCCACATTTCTTTGTGTCGAGTATTCATTTTTTTCATATTGTGCACCTAACATCGTAAACAGCCACCCATTTCACCTATGTTATAACTCTAAGAATCACTTCCTCCTTTTCTCAAGCTATATCATAAAAAAGTCATATGAGCAACCAGAAGCCATATTTAAAATACACATTTTCGGCAATTCTAGGATTTGCACCAAGATTTATATAAGGCCAAAATTGGCAGCCCAAAAGCTAATCAAAAATTACAACTAAATTTATTAACAAAAATATAGTTAATTTTAGTATATCTCTCTCTCTCTCTCGTCTCTCTCTCTCTCTCTCGTCTCTCTACTCTCTCTCTCTCTATATATATAATATATAATATATATCCAGATCTATATATATAATATATATATATAATATATATATATATATAATATATATAATATATATAAATATATATTAGTATTATATATTATATAGTATACTATATATATGATATAGATAATATATATATAGTATATATATAATATATATATAACTATATAATATAGTATATATATATTATATATATATATATATATATATATATATATATACTATAAAATATATATAGCCTATATATATATATAATATATAATATATATATATAATATATATATATATATATATATAAATATATTTATATATATATATATATAGTCCTATATATATAATATATATATATATATATATTATTATATATAACTATATAATATATATTATATATATATATCATATAAATATATATTAAAAATATACTATATATAATTATATATATATATATACTATATTTATATATTATAAACTTTATATTTAATAGTTTTTATATTATATTTTATAATAATTTATATATATAATATATATATATATATAATAAACCTTTATATATTATATAATAATAATATAATAATATAGTTATAATATAATATATGATATGATAGTACTATAATATATATATATAATATAATATATATTATATATATATATATATTATATATATACTAATATATATATATTATATTCAAATAAGTTTTTTTATTTAATTTTTAAAAAAAAATTGACTAGTTATTTTGGGTCACATACCCATTGTGAAGGGTAGCCAAGTTTGGAGGATTATTTATAATGTTTCGAGGAGAGGCTTGTGGAAAAACCTCAAAAAGACAAAATAAGAATTAGTTTCTTTTTTACGTTGCCATGACAACCAATGTTTTTTAAAAGCATTATAATTATGCTTTCTGGGAGGGCCCAAATCAAAATTCCTCCAGTCAATGATCCTTATGAAAATAATGTTTCGCAAGAGAATAAATGATCTTACTGTAAATTAGCGTTCTTGTATAACATTCTAAACATTATTTTAATAGTATAATAAATAGTAAATTGAAATATTTTATTACATGTCATTGCTTATTATTTTAAGAGCCCGAGCCTCTCTGGCTAACCCAGTAAAACCGCCGCGCCTGATACTAAATATATATATATATCATATATACTATTGATTACTATATATATATAATTAATATTAACTATATATACATATATATACTATATACTATATATAATCATACTATATATATATATCTATAAGGTATATCAATATATATAATAATATACTATATACTATAATATACTCAGTAAATATATTATATACTATATATATATACTAATATGATAATAACTATATATAAATTAGTACTATACTATACTATATAGATATATATAATTATATATACTACTTATATATATATATACTATTATTATTAATTATAATATATATTATACATATATAATATATATATATAAATATATATATATATATTATATAATACTGAATATATCTATAATATATATAATATTATATATATACTATATATATAGTATGTATTTATATATATGTATATTAGGTATATATATAATATATATATGTATTATATATTATATACTATATATAAATAATAATTATATATATATATATATACTATTTACTATATCTATTATATATAATATATATATATAGACCCTTCTTCGACCCTCTCCTACCCCTTCACCGACTCTAATAAGCTTAGCCAAACATCGGCGCAATGCCCCCAAAGAATACTATATATCTATCGTTAGAATATATACAATAAATCAATATAACTAAGCCTAAATAATACTATCATAACAGCTAGCAGAATAAAT
Organism: Trachelipus rathkii; assembly: GCA_015478945.1. Taxonomy (NCBI): domain Eukaryota; kingdom Metazoa; phylum Arthropoda; class Malacostraca; order Isopoda; family Trachelipodidae; genus Trachelipus; species Trachelipus rathkii. The sequence continues at coordinate 68,258 of JABUQX010004236.1, read as the reverse complement.
ACTGAAACTCATATATAATATATATATAATATATACCTATATATATAATATACTGAAGATATATATAAATCCATATATATATTTAATATACTTATATATAGATACTATATAATAGGTATTAATATATATAATAATCCACTATAAATATATATTAGTTATAATATATATATATTATATCATACAGTATATATAATATATATATATCACTATAATACTATATATATACTTAATAATAATAATTTAGTATATTAATATATAATTATATCATTACTATATATATATATATATAATATAAGATATATATATAATATTACTATATATATTATATATAATATATAATAATAATATATATATATATAATATAAATATATATTATTGTAATATTAATAACTATAACTATAATAATAGTAATATATATATATACTATATATATATATAATATATAATATATATATAATAATATATAATAATTATAATATATATTAATTATACTAATATTATATAATATATATATATACATAATATTTATATATATATATATATAATATATATATAATACTATATATATATATATATATATATATAATATATAATTAATTTAAATTATTATATATAATATATATATAAAGATAGTATAATATATATATATAGAATACATATATATAATATATATATATATATATATAATATATATATATATATACTATATATATATATATATATATATAATATATATATATAGTTATTATATAATATATATATAATAATATATATATAATATATATATATATAATATATAATATATATTATATATAATATATATATATATATTATAAATATATATATAAATATATATAATATATATATATATAATAATATTATACATATACTATATATATATATATATATAATTATAACATATATATATATATATATATATATATACTATAATTATATATATATATATAATATATATACTATATATATTATATACTATATAATATTATATATATACTTATATCATATATATATATATAGATAATATACACATATATATATATAAATTACTATATTAATATATATATATATATATAATATAATTATATATATATATAATATATATATAATATATATATATATATATACTATATATAGTATATTATTAATATATATATAATATTAAACTTATATATAATATATATATCATTATATAATTATATAATATATAATATATATATAAATAATATATTCTAATATATATATATTATATATAATATATATATATTATAATTACTATATATATAATATACTATATATTATATATATATACCCTAATATTATATATATATAGTAATTATATATAATTTCTGGCCTATTATTTTTCTATAGGAAAAATATTTAAAGGACTCCTTGTAAGTAAGCACTACGGTTTATTCGCACATCAATAACAGAAGAGGGATTCTATCCCCATACACCACGCCTGGTATAAATAAAATAAAATAAATTACATGAGTATATGATGCCAATTCATGAAATAATAATAAAGGTTAATTAATAAATCAATCATTATGCCAAAATAATAAAACATTACAAAAAAAAAATTCAAAATTGATATGTCCAAAACAAAACAAAACATAAATTAAAACATTTCCCAAAACGATAAAGGTAGATGGAAGTAAATGAATACGAAGAAATATAAGATGCAATCCGAGTTTTAAGGCTATGCTAAAAATGGTAAAATAAGGAAAAGGTGGTTAAAAAAACCGCCTGATAAGTTAGCTCTAATAATTCTACATAGAAAATAAGGAAAAGGTGGTTGTTAAAAAAATGCGATAAAGTTAGCTCTAAAAATCTACAGCGTAAGAATGAAAAACAAAGTGCAGCTTAAAAAAAAAATTACGATAAAGTTAGCTCTAAAATCTACAATACAGCAAAAAAAAAATCATTATAAAAATTATTATTATTTTATAATTATTATTCATATTAATAATATGATTATTTTTATTATTTATAACTAATTTTAATTAAAATAATTAAGTAATGCAAAGTTAGCGTATATTATTATTTATTTATATTATTGATATTATTATTATTATTATTATTATTATTATTATTATTATTAATATTATCATTATTATAAAATTATTTTAATTAATAATATTATTAATATTATTTTTATAAAAATTATAGTATAGAATATATTATTATTATTAGTTAATTTTTCTCTAAATATCTTATTTTAAATTATTATTCAAATTAATAATATTATTAATATTATTTTTATTAAAATTATTATTTTAAATTATTTATTATTAATATTATTTTTATTAAAATTATTATCTTTAATTATTATTAAAATTATTATAAAACATTATTAATTATAAATATATATTTAAATATTATTTTTTAGATTAATGATATTATAATATTATTTTTTTTAAATTATTATTTAAATTCATTATTATTTACATAATAATTATGAACTATAATAATAATTTCTTATTCATAAATAATTATCACAAAATGATTATTTTTATTGAAAATTACCATTAATAGATATTTATTTTTAATATTGTATTAAAACTTTATTATTTTTAATTTATTATTTCTTAATTAAAAATTATGAATATTATTTATAAAAATTATTATTCTTTAAATTTTATTATTAATCTTATTTTTATTAAAAATTATTACATTAATTATTAAATTAAAATATATTTGAACCTTTTTTTATTAATATTCTATAGTACTTTTACTTTTATCCGTAGATTGATGTATTATAATTTATTACTTTTCGAAACATATTAAAGCAGTTTCTAACTTTGATATAATATTAATAGTGTTGATGATTCATTATTAATAATATATTATGATAATTTGTTTTAATTATTAATATTATCAATATTATTTTCTTTTATATTTAAATATCATTAAAATAATGAGAATTATCATTATAATAATTTATTTTGTTAAAATTATGTCAAGCGTGATCTAAAGCTGACCCATATAATCTATTATCAATAATAATTTTAATATAATTTTATCATTAAAAATTATTATTAAATAATATTAACAAAGTTATTATTAATTTTAGTATTCTTATAATTATTATTTTAATTAATAATACTATTACTATTATTTTTATTAAAATTATTATTTGAATTATTACCTTTAATATTATTTTTATTAAAATTATTATTTTTAATTATTATTATTAATATTAAATTATTAAAATTGTTATTTTAATTATTATTATTT
>JABUQX010004236.1:55000-60000 GCA_015478945.1 Trachelipus rathkii | reverse complement strand
AGATGGATGAATGTATATGATTATGAGCGGGAACCAGGCAAAGAAGAGCATCTAAAAAAAGGAAGGGAAGTTTGTTTTGGTGCCAAGTTCAAAGGCTAAGATTTAATGTTAGGGTGGATGTTGTGATATGATTGAGGAATATCGTTTTGGATTGGTGGTTAACAGAATGGCGCAAAAATGTCCGCAAACATATTCGAACCAAAAGGAATTATTAGAAGAGATGAGAATGAATATTGATAGAATTTCAAGGAGCTTCCATTAAAGATGTTTGCAAAGAATGAGACAAGAGAGAGGGAATCCCAGCTTAAAACCATGTTTTGTTTATAGTTAAGTGGTTTGTTAAACTGAAAATAGTTGTGCTCAAGGGTAAGGAGAATAAGCTGTTTAATGAGAGGGAAGGGATGAGAAAGATTAATATTGTTTTCAGAAATGAAGCGTTCGAGGAGAGAGGATAAGTAAGAGGACAGGAACTAGAAGTAAAACGGGAAAACAACATCAAAACTACAGAAGCTGTGGGTATTAGTGCTAATGTCCTCTGGATTTGAAATAACATATTTCTTCAGTGTTGGAAAATGTGAGAAGAATTGAGCATGTGTCCTATGAGGGGTTTTAAGCAGTTAGCAATCCATTTGGAAAGTTTGTATGAGTTGAGTACATGTTGGAGATAATAGGTTGAGTGTATGTTTTGTTTATGGTTTTTGGTATTGCCGAGAACTGTGAGGGTTTAGGCGAGAGTAGATTTTAATTCGATTATTTAAAGGAGAGTAGAAAGGATTTGTTTAAGTTTTGTGGTGAAGATGTTTGTGAATTTTAAAGGGTTTTTTTAAGAAGGGAATATGTGTTGTTGTTCACTTAACAGAGTATTGCATTTGTTAATATAATCTTGAGTGTTGAGAATGACAATATTTGTTTCCCTTGTCTGAAGCGAGAGATAGTTAGTTATTGTTTCTTGAGAGAGAAAGGGCAGTATAGAAGTTTTTGGGCAAGTTTTGAAGGACAAGGTATGATGAATTGATTAATAAGCCTTTAAGAAAAGTCAAAATTTATAAGAATGTACGATGTTAAACTTCCAATGATCAAAGTCCAGGACAAAAAAAATTCTTATTACTTGCCCTGTTCCCTCTCTCCAAAGAAACAATAACATAACTATCTCTCGCTCAGACAAAGGAAACAATATTTGGCATTCTCAACACTCAAGATTATATTAACAAATGCAATACTCTGTTAGATGACAACAACCAGATTCACCTTCTTACCAAAAAAACACTTTAAAAAATTTATAAACTCTTCAACCACAAACTTAAACAAATCCTTCTACTCTCCATTTCGACAAACATAATGAATTAAAAATCTGACCCTCATCGCCTAACTCCATCACAGTTCTACGGCGATACCAAAAAACACATAAAAACCAAACATACCCCACTCAGACCTATGATCTCGCACATTGACTTCCAACTAATACAAACTTTCCAAATGGATTGCATACTGCTTTAAACCCTATCCATAAGGACACATCTCATCATCTCAACATTTCCAACACTGGAAAGATAAATTAACATTTCCAGTCAACAGAACATTAAGCACTAAATACCCACAGACCTTCTTAGTTTGATGTATTGTTCCCTTATTACTTTGTCCTGTCCCTCTTACTCAATCCTCTCTCGAACGCTTCATTTCTGAAAACAATATTAATCTTTCTCATCCCTTCCCTCTTATTAAACAGCTTATTCTCCTTACCCTTGAGCACAACTATTTCCAGTTAAACAACACTTACTATAAACAAAACAATGGTTTAAGCATGGGATCTCCCCTCTCTCCCATTCTTGCAAACATCTTTATGGAACTCTTGGAAATCTATCATATTCTTCCTCATCCTCTTCTAAATAATTCCTTTTGGTTCCGATATTGGTATGCCATTTGCAGCCATTCCTGTTAACACCCAATCCAACGATATCTCAATTCCATGATTCAACAAACCAGCCACCCTAACATTGAAATTACCTTGAACTTAGCCACAACAAACCATCCCTTCCTTTTTGAGTATGCTCTCTTGACGCTGGTCCCCTCATTTAATTCATTATACAATTCTCCATCTAACAGAAAACCTACTGCTAACCCTAATTATATTCACTGTTTCTCTTCCCACAATCTAAACACTAAAATTGGCACTTTATCTTCCTTTGCCTTAGAGCACTGAGGATTTGTCCCCCCCTCCATTTTGCAATCCGAAATGAAACTAAATTTCTTCACTTCAGTAGAATTATTCTTATCCAACCACATCATTAACTAATGCCCTCGCGTAAAGCAAGAAACACCTTTTACACTTAATCCAAGAAGAAAAGGGGAAAAACAAACAAATCAAAAAAAACCCCCCCCCACCCAACTCATATCTCCCTCTCCCCACCACATCTCACAACATGTTAAAAAAATTCCTACCCAAATCTATCCTTGTTTCGATCCTCCAGTGTACTGTCCTTCAAAAAATCTTCAAAACGTTTGCAATCATTCTATTCCTTTACTTTCCTAGAGTCCATCTTGAAAATGCGCTGACCAACTGTTACATTATTTGAATTAGAAACACATGATTTTCCCCGACATAATTATCAACATAGAATTATGACCTTCCAAGGAACCCTACATTTCTGCCCTTACCCTTCATAGATCCACATATAATCTTAACATAAACATTAACCACATGACACCATTATTCACATTGACAATCTACAACATAAAACTTTCTGAATCCTATTGCATAACAAATCCTAAAATATACAAATATACAATAGAAAAGACTCACACATAGGTCCCATCATAAACAACATTCTGCAATCCTCACCTTTTTTCAAAAAACTAAAACCAAACTTTTGTAAATTAATTTTCAAAAATTTGATATTTTATTTATATTTTCATTATTTAATTTAGTTGATGTATTAACAGCAGCTAAGGAGGACCTAGAAAATTTAAAGGTCGAAAGCTTTTGCTACCATTCTTAAATAAAATTATGATAAATATCTAAGAAAATTTTCTTCTATTCAAAAGGAATCTACTAGTCTCTTATAATTATGGCATTGTCATCTTATATTACTATTCGCTTTCTTAGCTATTTTGATTTTAAAAAGAACTAATTATATATATATATATATATATTATATATATATATATTATATATATTATAATATATACCTAATATATATATACTTATATATATATACATATATATACTATATATATATATATTATATTATATATATATATACTATCCAATATGTTGATCTACCAGTTGGAACCAGCCAACTATTTTTACTTATTGAAGAATGTTAGAGAAGTTTATCACTATATATTAACATATCTAAATTATATAATATTATAATATAACATATAATATAATATATATATATATATATATATGATATATATATATTATTTAATATATAATATTATATTTATATATATATAATATATAATATATATAAATATACATATATATAATATTATATATATATATATATATATATATATAATATATATAGTAATATTATATAATATATATCATAATATTATATATATATATATACTATATATAATATTATATAACATAATATATATATATATATATATAATAATATATATATATATATATATATATTAATATATTTATAATAGTATATATATATATATATATATACTATTTATATATATATACTATATATATATATATATATAGATATAACAATATACTAACTTATATATATATATATTACTATAATATATATATATATATATAATAACGTATATATATATATAAATAATATATATATATATATATATACTATATATATACTATATATATAGATATACATATATATGTGTGTGTATGATATACACTGTGTGATAGTTAGGTTTACCTACAGGTTTCAGTTTTGAATTTTTCTGTTTTTTTCATATATTTCGAGTATATGATCCTAAACAATCAAAAGTGCGGACGGGACATGAATTCAAAAAATATTTAGAAAAATGTTACGTTTTACTGGCCTCCGTCAATTTATTTTCTATTTTTCTTTAACTAAAGAATACCCAAGGGGTAAACCGTAAAGATTGCAGAGTCGGGTCGCTCACCTTGAGGAACGACGGTAGGACTATTTCCTCCCTCCGGGGAGGGTCTCCGAACCCCCGCTCTTTGGTATTTAGGTGTCGCGGGGGTTCCTCCGCCCCCTGTCCCCCGTCAGCTCGAGCCCTCTAATATTTTTTCTATTTTTTTTTTATTTTTGTTTTACATTTTGTAATAAGCTTTATAGTGCTGATTCCAAAGTATATTTAATTGTTTTTCGGTACCGTACTCGTACTTTCGAGATAATTCATTTTTGAAATTTTTTTTTATTATAAATGTATTTTAAAAAATTATTTAAAAATATTTAGTAACTTTGAATCATGCCTCACCACATAAATTTCATTATTAGCTTATCATATCACTAGCAATATGTTAAAAAAAAAACCAAAAAAAAAATAAACGACTTAGTCGTAAAACCTACAGGGCCCTAATAATATAAATAATTATATATATATATAATATAGTGTGATATATATGATATATATTAATATATAATATATAATATATATATATATATATATAATATATATTATAATAGTATAATATATATATATAATATATGTCACGGTACTCCCGAATAGCTGACACCTGTATCTAATAAACTAGGATAGCTACCAAATTACTGAATTCAGCGAACCATTTTAATGCTAGGAAACAAAAACAATATTTTCATAATTATTAATAACACCTTAAATTTTTAGTAATTTATTAATTAAAATAAGTTTTTAAAGCCATGCAATAACATCTTCACACCGTGCCTAAATGGTTCCACCAAGAAAGCGAGGCCTGCGATGCCTGAAGCAGCGAGACGAGAAAGATAAATTTTTACTTCTTACTTACGAATACGAAGAACATAATTTTAAGTAAACATTTAAAACTTTTTACTTGT
>JABUQX010004236.1:2500-45000 GCA_015478945.1 Trachelipus rathkii | reverse complement strand
ATAGTAATGTTCACAATATATGGTCAAATTGTTAAAAATAATAGCTAAAATTTAAAAAAAACACTTGCAGCTGGCTTTTTTTTGGGTGGGTTTTAATGAAGAAGGCTAGAGTTGTGTATTCAAAGAAGATGTTACAGTGTTCCAAAGACCATTACAGAAACGTATCAAAAATAAAGTTTGCGAACTGATATTTAAATTACATTTTTTTGAAGATGACGAATTTGGTAGAATGTATTCAGGGATGAAGGACTGTTTGATTGTCAGAATTAATGGAGAAAAGGTTAAGAAAATGAAAAGGCTATTGCTCTGCAATCTGAAAGAAATGTTTATTGCATATCGTGAAAAATATGGAACTGAAGTAGGTTTCTCAAAATTTTGTGAACTATGACCAAAGTGGTGTGTACCTGTTACTTCAGCAGGAATGCATAATGTTTGTGTTTGTATGCTTCATCAGAATGTAAAACTAATGTTTGCAGGATCTTCTATCAAAGAGAATTATAAGGAGCTTATTCCAAGAACTGTATGTGATATGCATGTAAAGGATTGCATGCGATAGTAAAGATGAAAAAAATTGAATTATTGATGAATTGAAATTTGAAATTATATATACTAAAAGGATCAGAGGTCATTTATACCAAGGGAAGCCTCATTGAATTTACCTTTTGCCATTGAATTCGATATTATAATTTAACAAATTTAAATTTTAATAAATAGCTGATTCTTTTGTATAGGACCTGATTCGTCATGCAACCCCAAATAAAAGTAGGGAGAAGGAATATCAGCCTTGAACGATTATTAAGTATATATATTAAAAATTACTGTTACTGAACATACGTAAAAAAAAACCTAAGTGACGCTCTCAGAGTAAAGTTAAGAAAGTTGAAGAAATATGAAGTTGAATTTTTTTTAGAGAGAATCAAAATAGTAACTATGCCTTAAGTTAAGGTACTCACAGTAGTTAAAGAAGGCTGCTTACGGAATAGGTCTCAGTCAAGATAGGACCTGCCTATAGTTATAGGCTATCTAAAGTTAAGAAGACTGCCTAGGTAGGCTAGTCAAAGAAGAGTCTGCAATAATTCGTAGTCTATATCCAGTTAAGACAGGCTGATTAAAAGGTTAAAGTCGTTCTACCTAAGTATATATCAAGAAGGCTGCATAGGTAGGTACAAGATGCGACGAAGGCTGTCCAGGTCTAGCAGTAAAGAACGGCTTGCCTAAGGTCAGTGTACAGTTTAAGAAGTAACTGCCTTATAGTGTAGAGTACATCAAGAAAGGCGAGCCTATAGGTAGTTGCTCGTGTATCTATTTACAGAAGTGAAACTCTATATAAGCTCAAGGTACAGTATAATACCCAAGATTAGAAGTAACTGAGCCTAGGTAGCAGTCAAGAAGGCTGACTCTAAGGTAGCTAGGTAGGCAGTCAAGAAAGGCTGCCTAGGTAGTTAGCCAGTTCCAATGAGCTGCTAGGCAGGGCAGTATCTCAAAGAATGAGCTCGCCTAAGGTAGTCGCAATGTCAATGAACACGCTAAACATAGGATGTAGGTAAATATACTCTACTCAGATGATCACAATATGAACGCTGCACAAGGTAGCGTATCCAGTCATAGAAGTGCACTGTACCTTATAGATATATGGACTACATATAATAAGTAGCTGACCCTCAGGTTAAGGTTACAGTCAAGTAATGACTTCCTCTAGGCTAAGGTCTCAGCAGAGTAAGCATATCGTCACTGCTCAGCGTAGGTATCAGTCAAGATAGTGCACTTAGTCCTAGGTAGGTAATCAGCTAAATGAAGGCTGTCTTAAGGGATAGGTTTATAAATTATACCAGTCAAGATAGGAGCGCCTAGGTAACCAGTCAACAAATTATAAATCAGGTGCCTAGTGATATAGGTATATACATATTATATAGACTGACTAGCCTAGTGTATATAACGTTGCAGTACAAGCAAAGGCGGCCGCTAGGATTAGAGTATTACAGTCCAAGAAGGTTCGCTCCATAGTAGGTCAAATTAATGAAGGCCTGAGCCCTAGGTAAGGCAGTTCAAGAAGCTGCCAGTCAGTAGCAAGTTCCAATGAAGTATAAGCTGCCTAGATTAAGTAAATATGAGTAATTACACAGTAAGGCATTGGACTCTAGATCAGGATACATTTAATCACAGAAAGGCTGACTATGGTATATATATATATTATAATAGTTATCAAGAAAGGTATACTGCCTAGGTCACAATCATGTATACAATAGAAGCGTACTGCCTTAGTATAGTACTGATCCAGTTAAAGATAAGCTGCCTAGGTAGGCAGTTAAGTTAAAGGCTTGAGCCTAGGTAGTATGATATACAGTCAAGTAAAAGCTCCTAAGGTTAATATACATTATAGCAAGACTGCCTTATAGGTAGGGTACATGTTCACAAGAAGGTACAATGCCTTAATGACTAGTTAGGTACAGTCAAGAAGGTAAGAGCTCACTTCATGTATAATAATGAGTACAAGTCAAGAAGGCTGCCTAGCGTAGGTACAGTCAAGAAGGCCTGCCTTACAGGCATGAGCAGTCGAAGAATAGTGACTGCTAAGTTAGGTAAGTAGCATTCACAAGAAGGCCGCCCTAATAGTAGGCAGCTCAAGAAGGGCTTCACTCTATAGTGAATAGATACAGTCAGATAAGTGACTGCCTTAAGGAGATAAGTGACAGTCATGTAAAGGTCAGTTACTAAGGTGATAGCAGTCAAGTAAAGTGCTGCCAAGAGTAGGCAGTTAACGTAAAGTACTGCCTAGGTAGGCCTAAGTCAACATTGAAGGCTGGCCTAGTAGTAGGCAGTCTATAAGAAAAGGTATTAAGCCATTAGTAGGATAGTTATAGAAAGACTGTACTAGTCGAATAGGTTATATGCATTCAAGAATGAGCTGCCTATAGCAGGCAGTCCAATGAATGCTTCCAGAGCTAGGCAATAAGAAGGCTGCTCATAGGTAGTACGTACAGTCAATAAAAGGTCTGCACTAGTAGGTATATCAGTCCAATGAAGTGACTTGTCTAGTAGGAGTAATAGTGATAACTATACCAGTTATAATTATATAAGCTGCCTCCTAGAGTAGGTCAGTTATAGGAAGCTGCCTAGGTAGGCTCAGTAATCAAGAAGTACTCGGCCTAGGTAGGTCAAGTTTAAGGAACACTGCGCTAGGTACGCCAGTACAATAGAAGGCTCTTGCTAGGCAGGCAGTTCCAATAGACACTATGCTTCCAAGGTACGGTAATACAATTAGATGAGTAGGTATATAATCAGTCACAGGTTAGGCCAGTCCAATATAGAAGGCTGCCTAGGTATAGGCTTACTCTAGTCCCTACACGAAATGCGCTGCCTAGGTTAGGTCACGTTAATAAATGCACTGACCTTATGTCACAGGTATTACATGCTTAAGTATAGGCCTGCCCCTAGGTAGTAGTACAGTTCAATGAAGCGCGGCTAGTAGTAGCAGTCAAGATGGCTGCCATTAAGGTAGGCAGTCAAATAGATAAGGCTGCTATATGAGTGCTAAGTAGTACTAAGTCAATCAGAATACTGCTTATCCAAGGTAGGCATTAAGCTATAAATATTATAAAAATAGGCTTAGCCTTAAAGTGATAGCTCAGTTCAAAGATATAGGCTGCCTATAGGTAGTGACAGTCAAGAAGTACTGCCTAGGTATGGCAGTTAATAAACAGCTGCCTAGGTAGTAGTATATATTATATAGCTAGTATAAGAATGTAGCCTTGACTCTAGTAGTACGTTATATACCAGCAGAAGGTCGGCTATATAGGTAATAGGTACAGTTAAAGAATCACTGACCTAGGTAGGTCAAAGTCCATGAAGTATGATCCTAGGTAGGACAGTTAAGGAAGGCTTGAATATAGGTAAAGGATACAGTGCTCACAAGAAGTATGACTGCTAGGTAGGGCAGTCAAGAATGCGCTGGCCTAGGTAGGTCCAGTCAAGGAAGGCTGCCTAGGTAGGAAAGTCAAGAAGCTGCCTAGGCAGGCAGTCACATAGCTGCCCGCATCAAGGTAGGCATTAAGAAGGCTGCTAGGAGGGTCAGTCACAATAAGCTGGCCAGGCAGGCAGTTCAAGAAGCTGCCAAGGTAGGGCATCAAGAAGGGCTGCTAGGTAGGCAATTCAAAGAAGGCTGCCCTAGGTATTAAGTCCCAAAAAGGCTGCCAGGTAGGCAGTCACGAAGGCTGCCTAGGTAGGAGTAAAGAAGGCTGCCTAGGTAGGCAGTTAAGACGACTGCCTAGGTAGGCATGCAAGAAGGCTGCCTAGGTAGGCAGTCAAGCAAGCTGCCTATGGTAAGGCAAGTTAAGAAGACTGCCTAGGTAGGCAGTCCAAGAACGGCTGCCTAGTAAGGTCAGTTCAAGAAGCTGAATAGGTAGGTATACAGTCAGAATAGGTCAATGCCTATGGATAGTAAAGTTAAGAAGACTAGCCTTAAGGTTAGGTATGCAGTCATAGAAGGCTGCTTATGGTATCTAAGGCAGTAATTAGGAGAAGGACTGGTATTAAGAGTAGGCAGTCCAAACGAAAGGCTGCTAGTGATATAAGGTTACAGCAAGAGGCTGAGCCGCTATGGTAAGGGCAGTAAAGAAGGCTGCCTAGGTAGGCAGTTAAGAAGATCTTTCAATATATATATATAGCCATAGGTATGGTATATACATGTCAAAAGGCTTGACTAAGTATAAGGATATATTATAGAATTATATAATCAGTTTGATAGAAAGAACTAGACTTCAGTAGGCAGTAAGGTATAAAGACTGCCAGGAAGGTCAGTCCAATGAAGGTCCTGCTAGGTAGGTCAAGTTCAGAAGGCTCGCCTTATAAGGTAGGCATTCTAAGAAGTGCGCATAGGCAGTCAGTCATGTCCCAAGAAGTAGCTGTCATTAATAGTAAGGCTATCATCCAGCAGTACGCAAGAGAGCTTAGCCTCACGTGCTCATTTCTCATATTTTCAAACGAAGTGCTTCTCGGTCCAAGGTCGGCGATCAAGAAGGTCGCATCATAGGTAAAAAGTTCCAGTTATAAAGTAAGGAAACTTGCTATCTTTAATGGTTAGGTATTCGTCTACATATAATACAGTCAAGAACTAGCTTCCTAGGCGAAGTGCTAGTAGATTAAGAAGGCTCTAGCTTATATGGATAGTAGACTATCACAGGCGATAGGTCTGTCACAGTGTAGGTGTCATGCTATCAGAAGGTCTTGTCATAGGTAGAGCTAAGTCAATAAGAAGGCTGCCTTATAAGGTAGGTACAGTCAAAGAGTAGCTGCCTAGGTAGGTCAGGAAGACTGTCACTATAGATAAGTAGCTAGATCAAGAAGGCTGAGTCACATCGTTAGGTACTCAATTCACGAGAAGGTATGATGCACTTAGGTAGGCATAGTCTCAAATTATAAGTATATAATGACTTGACCTATGTAGGACAGTCCTACTAGAGAAAGGCTGTCACAGTCATAAGATCAGATCATCGAATTAGGGACTGCCTAGATACTAGGTCTTAGTATCTAATAAGGCTTCCCTAGGAGGTATTACTAATAACATATCAAGAATGTGAGCTACGATCTACGTTTATATCCTTAGTCATAAGAGATACGCATTGCCTAGGTAAATTACAGTCAGATACTAAGTGACTATTACTTGCCTAAGGCTTAGTGGCAGCTATAGATACTAGCCTGAGTCTAGGTAGGTCTTATTATAAAGCAGTTAATAAATGAGCTGTCCCTAGTTAAAGCCCTAATCAATTAACAGCTTAGCCTATGTAATTAAAAGATTATATGACTAATAGACTGTCTACTTAAGGTCAGTCCAGAAGGTCTGCCTAGGTAGGCATGTATTCTAAAGAAGTGCTCCCTTAACTGGTAGCAGTCTAAGAAGGTAGTATAGACCATTCATTAAGTAGTCCAGTCAAGATAATGTACTTAGTCTAATAAAGGATAGCTAGTATTCTTCAATCATATATGTGAAAGGCCTGCCTAGTTAGAGTCAGTCATAAGATAGTCGCCTGCCTAGGTTTACGGTACGATGAGTCTCATAGCAAGGCTGTTACCTAGGTTTAGGCAGCCAACTATTAGCCTTACCTAGGTACGTCAGTACTTAAACTAGAAGGTCGGCTCTATGAGTAGGATACATGTATCATAGTATAGACTGCGAGCCTTAGTAATACGTAGACAGTCAAGAAAGGCTCTATAAGTGTCAAGGTATACAGTTACAAGAAGGTTCTAGCTACGCTAATAAACGGTACACACTAAGTTTTAAGACTTGCTCACTATAGGTAATAGTATACCGTCAACGAAGGCTGCCTAGTAGTAAGGTACATGATTCACAATGTAAATGAGCCTGTCATACCTAGGCTAGGCAATCATTAGCAACTTACTGCCATAGGTAGTGACAGTTAAGAAACTGCCTAGTAGTTAAGTCAGTATATCTACCATATACGTAAGGCTGTACCTTAGGGTAGGTAATTACATTTAAGAAACCAGTCTGAGGTAATAGCGTCAACCAGTAAGTAGTCTGCCTAGGTAGGTATACATATTTGACAAAAAGGCTGCTAAAGGTAAAGCCGCAGCAAATAGGCTCCAGCCTAGGAATAGGGCTATCAGTTAAGAAAGACTGCCTAGGTAGGCCAGTCCATAGAACGCACGATTACGTACGCAGCTGAGGACGATCTAATGACTTTTGGCACGTAGGTTATAGGGAGCTAGTCTCCCAAAATAGCGACATGTGCCTATAGTTATGACGTGCAGGTCAATAAAGGGCTGCCATACCTAGGGCAGTATCAAATGAAAGGCTTGAGCTACTACCTAGGCAGTCAAAAAGAAAAGTATTCTGACCTAAGGCAGTAGTCAGTCAAGAATGCTGCAGAGTATGCAATTTAAGAAGCACTGCCTAGTAAGGTACTATACTGATCAAATACGTCAGTCCTGTCATCAAAGGTAGGTACCAGTCAAGAGTACTTGACCTATAGATCGTTATGAGCCAGTTAAAGAAAGCTTGCATAGGCTAGAAGTATATCAGATATATAACGAAGGCTAGCTAAGGTAGCCAGTCACTATCTTAAATAAGAAGTGAATCGACCCTTAAGGATAGCGCCCAGTTAAGAACACAGTCCTAAGTGATAGGCAGTCAAAGAATGAGTCTGCTATAGTCAGGCTAAGTTTAAGATAAGGCTGATTATAGTGCTATCGATATACAGTCAAGCCGTATATATGTAGTAGCTGCCTAGGTATGAGCAGTTACAGAAGACTCTTAATTCGTTCTAGCGCTAGGTCACGTCACATTAACCAAGCATAGTCGATTAAAGTGATGTATAAGTTAAGAAGACTGCTAGGTGGTAAAATATCAGAACAATAGAAAAGCTGCCTAGGTAGGCAGGTAAGATAGCGAATGCCTATAGGTCGATAACTTATCCATCGAGTGCATAAGAAGGCTGCCTAGGTCAGTTATACAGTTAAGAAAGCACTCCGCTCTATGATCATGAGCAGTCAAGAATATAGCTGTACTAGGTTAAGGCAGTCACAAGAACGCTTGCTTAAGGTATAGGATTATATTAAGAAGTCATCCTCATAGCACCTATGGTAGAATACAATCATCAACACAGTCCAATCACGCAGGTCTTGACCCTATATAGGTATTAGCAGTTAAAGAAAATCTTAACTATAAGTTAGTAGATACAGTCAAGAAGGAGTCATGCTACGTCTATAACACAGATGTAGTGCATTACAGTTTACAGAATAAGTGCTGCGATTAAGTAGGTTTCAGTCAAATTAGTATACAATCTGGCACCTAGTTCAGTATACCAAGTTATAAGATATGAACTTGTAACTATAGTCGTAATTAATCGTATGAGCAGTCAATATGCTATAAGGCTGCCTTCGTAGGTTTCTATTACTATGATACAATCTATGATAGCTGATTATATATGCATACGTATGAGTTTCTCACAGTTCTCAAAAGTAAGCTGCCTATAAGCTAGTTAATAAGCATCGTATAATGAAAGCACTGACCTACGGTATCTAGTAGCATGTACCAACTAAAATGAGCTCAAACTAGTGCATTATATAAGATCGGATAATAATATCTATTATATTCTTAAGCGTCAACATTCATTAAGATGAATGCTTTGCACATAAATAAATAAGTCGTCCAATGCGGAACCAAACAATAAATGCGCTAGTGAGCGTGTACTTTTAGCTCAGAGAGCACGATTTATTAAGAGAGATTATTTGATTGCATGTAGAATTAGGGAGAACACGAGGCCGGATGAGCGAGCCGCTGAATAATAACAGCAAGCGATCCGAAGTATCACTGAGAGAGGATAGTATAAGAGGTTCCAATAGTTTTTTAAGAGTAGAGCACCACATAACTAGACCTGCCTTTTTTTTTGATCATCGTAGAACCTATTATCAGTCAAGAACAGTACGCGCCGTCGTAGATATGCGTGATTTTCAATTTCATACACTTAACTATAGCTATATACTCGAGGATAAACTGAAAGAGAATGAGACGATATATATGTTATTTTAGTCATGTTACTCTATACTCAGGAATTGAGTATTGCTAGTTAAGCAAAAATGCATAATACTTCCATCTTGAACCACTAGCAATAAGGTAGTCGCTTAATATCTATAGAGTGATAATAATTAAAAAAATCATCACACCGTGAGGCACGCTAGCGGCATGAGGTAGGGAAACGCACTGGATTCAAGGTAAGTTCTGTCATACTAGGTAGGATATACAGTTACATAGTATAAGAGCGCTTACCTAGATATCCTGTGTTATGGTATTAAAAATGATGTCAATGAAAGTAGTAACTCTGATCCTATATAAGGGTTACTAGTTCAAGATTATCACACAGTAGCTGCTCAGGACTATGAGTGTTATTAGGGATAACTCAAGTTTACATAGATAAGATTTCTAGTCTGCTAGTGTAAGGAAATCATAGTCTAATATAGAACGCTTTACTTTAAGGCAGTAGCTATAGTTAAGAGGCAATGAACTCCTTAGCTGTTTTAGTGTCGCATTTCAAGTAAGGTCTTTGCCAATTATTAACGTTCTATGTAAACAATAATGATAGCTCATATGTATCTTAGGATATAGGAAGCATTTCAAAGAATGAGTTGCACTAGGTAAGTGTCAGTACATAGAAAGGCTGTCCTAGGTATGTATGTACAGTTAAGAAGACTGCCTAGGTAGGGCAGTCAAGATAGGCGAGCCTAGGTAGTGCAGTCAAGAAGGTTGTCACTATGAGGTAGTGTCAATTAAGAAGGTCCTGAGCCTATTAGGTAGAATTGTATTTACTAGTTCCAAGAAGGCTCTGCATATTCAAGAGTCATTATTATAGAATGAGTCTCTACATAACGCAGGAGCTATGTCAGATAGACGTATAATCTATTCACCTCTATATCATGAACGAGATTCCTAAGGTATATATTTACATAAGACAAGACATGTGCTAGCTAAGAGTTTAATAATATTAACTAGTTCAATGATAAGTCTGTACCATATTGGTAGATGCAATTATAGAAAAGTCTACCATTAGGTAGGCATGTATAATAAGAACTATAGCTTCTAATAAGTGTTAAGGCAGTTCCACAATGAAATGAGTCTGAGCATAAGAGTTATATTCAAAGTTAAGAGAACTGTCACTTATAAGTTAGTAGGACTATATTAATTTAGACAGTCAATAAGAAGGCTCCTAGGTAGTGCAGTGCAAGAAGGCTGCTGAGGTAGAGTCAAGTCTCAGAATGCTCTAAGCCTAGTCTAGAGTACAGTCACAAAGTAAAGTGCTAGCTCCTTAGGCAAGGCTCAAGTTTCAAGATAGTGGTCTTGAGCTTAGGTATGTTTACTAATATAATGAGAATAGGTATCTGCACTAGGTTTTATAGTGCATTTATTCAGTCTCATTAAAAGGTCTAATGCTTAAGTAATATCACAGCTTGACCATATGGTAGGTAGAGCAGTTACATATACGCTGCCTTAGTAGTAGTTGACAGTCATAAGGAGGCTGCATCATAGTAAGGCTATGCGATATATGAGTACGCCTAGATGCACTGAGATCTTTATGTCCGCGACGTCTAAAGGATACAGTGCTCTTGACTACTGCACTACGCCGTCGCGAGTCATCTCAAGTAATGACCGTATGTAGAGGTAGTCATGTGAGCTTGAATATCAAGTAAGCAGAGTATGACCTAGATGTTACGTATGTCCAGTCTACGTACGTCTCTTCTCTAGGTAGTGTTATAAGTTAAGAAGGCTGAGCCTCTAGGTAGGTAAATATTATAATATAATAATTATATATTACATGATCATGTAAGGCTGATAGGTATGTGAGCGGTTAAGAAGACTGTCACTTAGGTAGATAATTTAATATATTTCTATTTATTATATTTAGTCAGTAAATACAAGAAGTGACTAAGCCTAAATATGGTTATAGTAGTTTATAGTAACAGTTATAAGACTAGTGTCTGTAATTAAGAGTTATTTTGCTGAGTTCAAGTAAGGTCTAACGCCTAGAGTAGGCACATGATCTCCAGAAGGTGACCTATGCCCATAATAGTGTAAGCATGATAAAGAAGAGCTGCCCTAAGAGTAGTGCACAGATTCAAGTAAGTTACTGAGTCACTAGGTAATAGAATCAGTTAAGTAAAGGTCTCTAGCCAAGAGTTAGCAGTTACGAAGCTGCCTAGGTATGAGAGTATATATAATAGTCAGAGTTATAAGCACAGATCTTCCATTAAGTAGTAGTACACAGTTCAAGAAGGCTGCCTAGGTAGGCAGTCAAAAGGCTTAGCCCATATAGGTAGTAGTAATATATACAGTACATAGAAGGTCACTAAACCTATATGAGACAGTAGCAATCACATGAAAGGCTTGCCAGGGTCACGGTAGCATTTAAAGTAAGTAGAGCTGCCTAGGTAGTAGATTAGTAATGAGAGCAATCACATATAAAAGTGGACTTAGCCTAGCCATTCAGTTAATCAAGATAAGGTCTAGAGCCATAGGTAAGAAACTCAGTACACGAAGGCCTGCCGGTAGGTAGAGGTTTACATCAAGATAGTTTATTAGCCATATAGAAGCTTGCCTATTAGGTTTATTATAATAATGTATTATACTATTCACAAATTATAATACAAAAGTAAAATAAGGTACTGCCTAGTAGTAGTAAATTAAAATTCTCATCAATTATTAAGAGATTATATATTCAACAAATCCATAAAATTCAGTAGGACTAAAATCAAAAATAGGATTAAGTAGGCAGTATATATATGAAGTAAGATGAGTGAGCGACATAGGTAGGTCATAAGTTCAAGGCATGATCCGTATAGGTTATGCAGATAATATCATTCAAGAGGCGACTATGGATAGAGCTATATAAAATCAGTTAAGAAACATATCTGCGACATATGGTAGTGTATCAGTTCCCTAAGAACTTGCTGCTCTTAGTGCGAAAAAACAATCGTAATTAAGTAAATATTGTCCAATTAAGGTAGGTTAAAGTACAAAGGAAGGACTGCCTCCCTGAGTTATGGTATCATAGCTTTAAGAGAATTAGACTCGTACGTAGGTATGCGCGCAGCCAATAAAGGCTTCTCTAGAAGGAAGTTAGATAAAAAGACACTGCCAGCAGATCAGTCCAGAGAGAGAACGCACTATATAGGAGTACAGCCAGGTAAGAAGGATATGACCTAGTATTGAATAACTCGGGAGTCACACGAAGCTGTCCTATAGTTAACGATCTATATACCAGTTAAGAAGACTGTTGCCTACTGGTAGGTCCCAGCTCAGAACGGTACTATGAGCCCAGGTATTAAGGTAAACACATCAAGAAGCGCTCTAGGTCAAGGTAATTGAGTATTATAAAAGGATAACTGAAATTAACTATGCAAGGTAAAAGGTGAGTCAACAGTTCATGATACGATGCATAAGGTACGTAGATAATATACAAGTAATAAGAAGATTAGCTACTAGGTAAGTACTAATTCTCACATAAAGATATGAGCTTCCTATAGTACGTAGTTTATATGAGTAGTATACTATAGATTAAGTTAATAAGACTATGCTTCACTATTATAGAGTATATATAATAGTCTATTATATTCATAAAGAAAGTAGCCTGTCATCCTATAGATACAGATTATATAAAAATGCACAATGATGTATGGAGATTTCTATGAGCGATTATAGTCAGTCAAGAAGTAGAACAGCCTAGGAAGGTTACATGATATATAGTCATAAAGACTGAGCACTTAGGTAGAAGCAGATTTCAATAAGGAGAAGGAGCTGCACACTTCGACTAAAACACAGGTATTACATAAGAAGTGAGGGTGTAATAGCCTATAGGTAATAAGGCCACTTAGAATATATCGAAGCCAAGCTGCGCTATAGTGATAGGCGTGATATATTTATAGTAATAAACCATAGATACATTCTAAAGAATGAACTGTACGCCTTAGGTAGGTATATCAGTTATTATCGAGGAAACAGCTAGCAGGCCCTAGGTAAGGCCAATGGGTGTGAGAGAAGGGCTGCGCTGGTAGTTATATATCCACAAGTTCATAAACTAATAAGATAACATGCCTTACTACAGAGTTACGTCGATGAAGTTAACTAGTTAATTAAGAATGTACTGCGACCTACACGCTATAAGGTCATACCAAACTATAGCAGACTGCACTCAGTTGTAGGAGAGCACAAGTTTAAGAATAGAGCGCAGACTACGGTAGGAATTACTAAGATTAAATGAAAGACTGAGAGCCTAGAGTGAATTGGCGCAGGAGATGAGTAAGCTACTAGCGTAGGTCAGAATCATGATAGAATCGGCCTGAGGGGAGTAGTATACAGCTCATAAGTAATCGAGGGAGCCCTGCCTCATAGGCTCAATGCATGTTCACAAGTAGGGAGAGCTCGTCACTGAGACTATGTTGACTACTATCGTCTAGTTCACACAGATCATCGCACTGCCGATGAAGTCGTTACGGTCTTACTCGACATCTCTCTCCCTCTCAACAGTAAATTACCCAGTAGAAGTGCTCGCCTAGGCACAGTCAGTTCTCATAAAGCTCGCACTAGACCGCTTCTAGGAATATGTCATACTCGTCATCATTTACAATGAAAAATAGACGCCTAAAGCATAGGCAGACAAGAAGTTCTACCTATAAAATTCAGGAACATGTATATATAGCACATATAAAGTGTAAGATACGCTATATAGTTAGTGTAAACTTCTCAGTCATACGAATGAGCTCCAAAGCGTTAGTAGAGCAGATCAATGAAGAGTGAGTCTATGTCTAGGGTTAGGAAACTATAGGTATTTAAGTGCCTGCACTAAGTGTGAGCAAGTAAACAGCAAACTTCCTAGGCAAGCACAGTAGAGTAAAGGACTTGCTTAGGTATAAGAGTCCATATAACCAATATACGTCACGGTCACAAAGATATAGTAGTAATACTGCGTCTACGTACCGGTCCAGTTCTATAGAGAGAGCTAGATTAGTCATATATCACTAGGATATGAGACTGCCGTGGTACACATAACGAAGTCTGACCTATAGGTACTGGAGAACAGTGTCTATCATGAAAGCTGACTAGGTAGTTCGCATTTAAGAAGTAACTGCCATAAGGTAGGATTCTAATTTCGACACTTTCCATGTCTTGGCGAAATATATATAATTATATAAAATTGCTATCTAAATATTCAAGACGCGACGGACACACTTTACACAGGCACTAGATATGAAGGTTTCTAAGGTAGGACCAATAATATCTATAAGTAGATGATGAGAATATAGCCTAAAGTAGGTATACAGTCACAATAAATAGAAGTGATGCCTAGTCAGGCTCAGCTATCAAGTATATACGCTGAATAGATAGGTAAATTCCTCATAGTAAGGAGCTTGACTCTAGAGGAGAGCGATAAATCAGAAGAATACTATGTGCAAGTGAGATCTGAACTCGATATACGTTAATTTTACAGTTCACACAGATACAATGAGAGAGCTAGCTCTAGGTACACAGCGAGATAGCAGAACAGAAGGATACTGTCCTAGGCTACGGCGACTGCAATAAGCAAGGCTTATCATAGATAGTGAATCTATCACATATACATTATATAAGAAGTGCTAGCCAATGATATGAGTAGGTACAGTATCATTGAGAAAGCTGAGACTCCATAGTATTAGGTCCAGTTAAGATAAAAGGTCCTCTGACCTAGGTAGCAGTCAATTGAACGGCTTCCGTTAGCAGTGCAGTAGTAGAAGGCTGCTTAGGTATGGCAGTTCAGGAAGTTTATTATATATATAAGCCTGCCTAGGTAACTACAGTCAATAAGAAGGCTTAGCTCTTAAGGTTAAGTACTCATTACATAAGAAAGGCTGCCTAAGGTTATGAGAATCATGATCATAGTAAGTAGCTCGCCTATAAGGTATGACAGTGAAGACTGCTAGGGTAGGCAGTCAAGAAAGGCGACTGAGGATAGTGAGCCAGTCGTAGAAAGGTTATGCACATAGGTAAAAGGCTAATTAGAAGGCTGCCTACGGTAAGGTTACAGTCCAAAGAAAGCCTGCCGTAGTCAGTAGTACAGTCAAGAAGCTTAGGCCTAGATATCGGTAGTTATTCACCTCAAGATGAAGTGAGTCTGGGCTCCTAAGGGTGAGCGCTACTCGCATATGCGTATTAGTGCAGACCTAAGGTTAGTGTATTTATCTTTACAAAAATGGAAGCCTGACTGCCTTTGCATATTTTAAGGTATAATATGACAGTATCAAAAGGATCAAATTGCGTAACGAATGCATGTATCCCGAGATTTTTTACACAATATATATTATCGCAAAAGACTTGCTTTAGAGAGGTATTTGCTGTATCATGTATATATGAAAGTGTATATGCTCTATTTTAAGTAGCATTGTACAGTTCTCATATAAACCTCTGAGCACTTGTAGGTAACTTAAGCAACCCAGTTAAGAAATAAATCTGCCTAGTATGTCAATAGTCACAATAGAAGTGATTGTACAGCACATTAGAGTGTATGTTGAGACGATAAGTAATTATCTACTATCAACCACAACTTAGTACATCATCCAGAGATGTACAGCTATGGCTATAGCACGATACGTATACGAAGAGACACTCTCATGTATAATAAAAGCATCGGAACTAAGTTCAAGCGGCGGCTAGGCAGGACATGATCAAGCACAGGCTGCTAAGTGTAAAGTTGAGTCAAATTACTAGGTAAGGCTGCCTAAGGTAGGTCAATACTAGTGTCAAGAAGGCGCCTAGAGTAGAAGCAGTCAAAGAAGTGCTGCTATGGTAGTACGACACAGTCAAAGAATGGCTGCCTCACTGGTAGGAGGAAAGCCCGTCAAGAAAGGAAATACGCGTAAGGTAAGCACTCAGTTAAGGAAGAACACGCTAGTGAGACAGGACGATGGCAGTAATGTGAGCTATGAGCACGGATGCAAGAGGTACGTTCAATATTCATAATAAGGGACTCGACAAGTCAGACAAGGTTTCTATGCCGTGAGTAGAGTAGTGGAAGTTTTCTCAAGATATCATATATTATATAAATCCTAATGGCATAGAATCTTCAATTACACAGTAAAGTGAGTCATGAGTACCTAGGACTAAAGCATATAAGAAAGAGAGCGTACACACATAGGATATAAGATAGAAGAGAACAATAAAGAATTTTTCACGAGCGACAGATTCAGATCAGATATATTGACTAGCAATATCACGGACTTGAGAGCACGTAAGATATCTTAAGCAGATCTAGATCCTTATGGTACATACAGTCACAAGGAGGCTGCCTAGTCAGGGCCGTAGGCTATCGAGTCAGCGAGGTATAGGAGCGAAGGATTAAGGTAGGCGGTCGTAAGAAGGCTACCGCTGTATAAGGTAGGTTATAATACTAAATTCAAATAAAAGTATAGGCTGCCTTGGTTAGGCTATATTCTTAATAATCTAGTATAAAAGACAGTTAAAAAGGCTGCCTAGGTAGCGTTAAGAAGAAAGACTGCCTAGGTAGGACAGTAAGTCAAAAGAAAGAGCTGCTAGTGTAGAGTCAGGATTAAGAAGGCTGCCTAGGGAGGTAGTCAATAACAATTATATATACAAGATAGGCTGCCTCAGGTTATGAGAAGATAGGTCAGTCAATGAAGGCTGCTAACCACCTCGATACTAGTGCACATAAGAAGAGCTGCCTACCTCAGGCAGTTTACTAAGTTCAAAGATCTGCTATGGCAGACAGTCATAGAATTGCATGCCAAGAGGAGAATTACTTAGCAACTCTACAAGAATTAGGAGGAGCTGCGTACATTAGGTATTAGGCGCAATTAACAAGTCCCAAACACAAGGCTAGCCTACGGACCGCAGTCAAGAAAGTCACGCCTAGGTAGGCAGTTAAGAAAGCTGAACTAGGTGGCCAGTTAAGAAGGCTGACCGAGTATGCATTTCCTGACAGAAGTATGAAACGACACATAGGGTTAAGGATCATATAACAACAGGAGCGAGGTCTAAGGCGTAATCACACAAGATCAAAGAGAAGACAGCACTTAGAGATAGTATATAGTTTATAGAAGGCTGATTTATAGTATAGGTTAGAGATGTCAGCCACTCAATGAAGGCTGCCTAGGTAGAGACAGTTATAAGAAGACATGCTATCTAAGGTAGGATCGTCATAAAAGGCTGCCTAGTGTAGGTATAAAGTTTAGAAGAACTGTCACCTATAGTAGGCAGTCTAAGATAAGTCATGCCTAGTGAGATAGACGCAGGTATAGACTAAAGGATGCCTAGGTAGATATACAGTCAATAGAATAGGCTCCTAAGGTATAGGAGTAATAATACAGTTAGAAGACCGCCTAGGTAAGGTACAGTCACGAAGTCACTTTCTAGGCATGAGCACAATAGAGTTCGGCTGCGACTTAGTTAGAGTTAAAGTATACAGTCAGATATCGTTCTTCCATTAAGGAGTTTATAAAGTCAGATACACGAGAAAGGCACTTGCTCTAGCTATATAGAGAGACCCACGCTCAAAGAACAGGCTGCGCCAAGTAAGCGAGTAGGCACAGTTCTAAAAAGCGAGATAGTCTCCTCTAGGGCTCAGCCCATATCCGAACAGTTCAACCGAAGACATGCGAGAGCCTAGGCTCAGGCTCACAAGTACAACAAGAATTGCGCGACCAGTGTCTCTAGACGACAGGACAACAAGGTTGTCTCTTATAGGTTTGCGCACATTAAAATCAATGAAGCTGCCTATGTAGCGAGGATCACGCAATACACGGAGAGGCCATGATACTCAGAACGATAGCAGTCTGAAGCGAAGCTACTAGCATCTACGAGTGATACAAACGCAATGAAGCTGCGTCACGATAGAAATCAACTCCAACACGGTACCTCGAACCTAGGTATATCCTAACGATAGTTGTACCCAAAAGGATATGCTGTCGAGTAGCTAGTCTCTTCTAATTCCATAAGAAGACGCAACTCTACATTAACAGTATAATATCAGCGAGGTTAAAAATAGCTGCCAGCGGTAGTGGCAGACGAAAGGAAAATTACAGAACTCATACATATGACTATAGCTGCCACATACACGATTAGTGATAATACGGTACAGTCAATAAAAATATGAGCCTAGGTAAGTAGCAGTTAGAAATAAGACTGTCACTTAGAGTAGTTGATATCATAGTACAAAGGAGCTGCTAGGTAGATATATACTAATTACAGAATATTCATATAGTATATATTTAAATATAAACTATAAAGAATTAATTTTTTATAATATATCGATGACTAGAATAAAGGCAGATCAGACAGCTTAAGACCTATTTCATATGTTAAAGCGGTAATCACCAAAAATGCTTCTAGTGGCAATGCGCTATTAAGAAGATAAGAGCGCATTAGGAGAAGACTAGGTAGGGCCAATTTAGATAGTCAAACTTTATAAGATCATGCCTATTCACGTATGGCAGTTTCAATGGAGTAGACTTAGCATATAGGTTATATGGATTACTAGTCAAGAAGTGCTGCCCTAGGTAGTGGCAGCTCAAGAAGGCTGCCTGGTAGGTATATCAGTGAAGAAGGCTTCCTAGTAGTAAATGCAAGTTAGGAAAGTAACTGCTAGTAACTATACAGTCAGAAGGTATGCATGTCACCTAGGGTAGAGTATAATTATTCAGTCACTATGTAAGCTGCCCTATAAAGAGGAGAGAGAAAAGATTCAAATGGAAGAGTCTTGCCATAGATAGGATAAATTATCTAATGTCAAAAGAAGGCTGACCTATAGGAATAGGATCACAGTTATAAGAGAATAGCGCCTAGGCGAGGAACAGTCATAAATTTACCTGCTATACGTAGGTACCAAGTTCCACATGGCAAGACTGCAGAGTAGTATTACAGTTCATCGGAGAAGGCTGTGCACCTAGGAAAGACTTTTGCGTAAAGCAAGGCCTAATGAGGTATGTGTGAGATACTCAGCGTGCTGCACTAGGGATAGCGAATGATAAGCATTCAAAAAGGTCACTGCCTAGGTTAGCGAACTTAAGAATAATTAATAACAGTATAACAAAAATGAAGACTAACACTAAGTAGAGGCAGGTTCAGATAGACTTGCCTATGAGGTTTAAGCGAGAGCCAGGAAGAGGCACTGGCCTAAGGTAGGCAGTTAAAGTATAAGGGCTGGCCTAGGTGGTACAGTCCCAAGAAGGCTGCCTAGGTAGGCAGTACCCATAAAAGGCCTGCATACCATGTAGTGGTCAAGTTCAAGGAGAGGCTAGCTACTACTCCTGGCAGGTACGAAAGAAATTCCGTCTACGGAGGCAAGATCATAAGGATAATGTCACTGACACATAGATAATTAAGACAAATATCTATAAAGATAAGTCGCACTATAAGGTAGGTAGTACAGCACCACTCTAAGATATAGCAACTTGCTCTAATAGGATAGGCAGTCAAGAAGGCTGCCTAGGCACTAGAGACAGTTAACGTAAAGTCTGCCATACGGAGTAATGCAGTCTAAGCGAGGCTGCTCATAGGTTAGAGGACAATTCAAGAAGGCGACCTAGGTAGGTAGCAGTTAAGAAGCACTGCCACTAGGTAATGAGTCAGTCAAGTAAGGCTGCTAGGTATGGAACGTCTTATAAAGAAGGTAGGCTTGATTAAGTTAAGTAGGAACAGTCAAGCAAGCACTAGTCACTAATGTAGGTGAAGTCAGTCTAATGAGAGAGAGCGGTTCTACTTTAAGTAGTTAGTTTCAGCGCCAATATATAGCTGCCACGTATAGCGATATATTAATCCTAATAAGGAAGTTAAGAAGTACTCTATAGGTGAGTCAGTCAAATGAAAGCTGCCGCTAGGTTGGTAACAGAGTGATATTCCTAAGATAGGATAAGCCCTAGGTAACAGTCAAGAGTAGCTAGCCTTATTAGATGGTTACTAAGTTATATAGACATTAGATCATCGCTACTATTGTAGCATGTCAGTTCAGAAGAAGCGCGGACTTATACCATAGCTCATGGATTAATAAACATGTTATCATAAGAATAAAACGATATGAGCCAGGTAGGGTCTATCGCGTAAGTAAACGATCTGCATATCGGATTCCACGACAGTACAATGAAAGCTAGCTAGGTATGGTACAGTTAAAGAAGAAATGCCTATGTAGACCAGTCAAGTAAAATGACGCCTAGGTAAGTAGCAGTTTATACAGAAGACTGCCTAGGTAGGCAGTCAAGAAGTGACTTGCACACTAGGCTAGGTATACAGTAAAGGTAATGAGCTGGCTCATGATAGGTCAGTGCAATAAAGGAGCTGCCTAGGGTAGTGATACAAACACAGTCCAAGAAAAGTACTGCCTATAGGCAGAGTATACAACGATCAATAAGAAAGCACATAGACATCTATCACTTTAAGGTGAGAGCACAAAGATGTGAGAACTGCCTGGTAGGCGAGTTAATAATGAAGGTACTAGCCTAAGGTAGTAGCTATAAACAGTTAAGAAAAGATCTGCTCTAGGTAGGTACAAGTCAAAGAGTGACTGCACTAGGTTTATAGGTATATACTATATATTCTTATAACAATGGTTCTATAAGACAGAGCGGCCTAGGTAAGGACAGTACGATAAGGCTCACCTCTACCACTATATCTAATGCACAGTCCAAAGGTTTTCTTCATTAGATCTAAAGATTCAACAGATCATCAATGAACACGCCATAGTTCCAATACGTAGGTAATATCTATAAATACAATAATATGACATAGTACAAATGTGACATTCATAATTTCTTTTTGAGAGGAACTATAGAATAGGGTACTTACAGTGAGCCACACGAAGGCTGCCTAGGTAAGAACATTCAAGGTAGTTACCATAGTGTAAGGTAAGGTAGTTATCAAGAGGCAAAATGCATAGGAGAGACTATTGTCAAGAACATGAAGCTTGACCATTAGAAGGTAAAAGATATTATCAAAGAAAGTGAATAATACCTAGGTAAGACATTCAAGTCAAGGATAGAAGAGCCATTATGAACCTCAGGCATAGGACAGTCACAAATGAAGTACTGTCACTATAAAGAGTTTAAGCTATAACTGTACTAGAGTAATAATCACATGTATAATTGTTTGAAAAATTAAAGAAGAAAAACAAAATAAAAAGAAACAGAAAAAATCAATCATTATAAATTGCCAATAATATATAAATTGAGTTATCCTATCTTTAATCAATTTAATCCTTATATAATAATATGAATATAAATATAATATACATTATAATAATAAGGAACTATATCTTTTCATACCATATATAATTTAATAATTAACATATAAATAATAATATAATAATAATAATATCAATAATAACGAATATAATAATATAGTAATAAAAATAATTCAGAATAATCAATAAAATAATAATAATATAACTAATTAAAGACATATGAATCAATAATAATAATAAAATAATAATAATAATAATAATAATAATAATAATAATAATAATAATAATAATAATAATAATAATAATAATAATAATAATATAATAATATAATCATGAATAATATTTATAATTATATATATTAATATATATAAAATAAAATAATAATTAATATTTATAATAATAATATAATATATAATAATAATAATAATATAATAATAATAATATAATCAAATAATCCAATCGACATCCAAAAATTTTTAATTCCTCATCTAATGATTACTTGGTTATGGTTTACATATTTTATTATAAAAAGGATTTATTTTAGATGCGAAAAGGGCTACTAGGGGGACGTTTTCGTCTATTGAGCCCAAATAATAGTAATAAAATAATAACCACACTAATAATAATAAATTATTTTAATATAATAATAATAATATAATAATATAATAATAATAATAATACATATATAATAAAATAATATAAATAATAATAATAATTAATATAATAATATAATATAATAATAATAATTAGATAATAATATATAATAATAATAATAATAATTTAATATAATAATGTAAATATAACTCATGAATTTAACTTAATAATAATACTGAATATAATAATAATTTGCATATAATAGCTATTATATCAATATAATAAATAATAATCTAAATAATAATATTAATTATAATATCCATAATGTAAAAATTACAATAATTAATATCCAGCTAATATATATGATAATACTACTATAATCAACTATTATATATAATTGTAATAATAAAAATACATAATACATCATAATAATAATAATTAATATCATATAAAATGAATAAGTAATAATTTTATATCAAAAGATTAATTCGTATACAACTCATATTAATAAGTAAAATAGCTATCAAAATTTAATACAAATGATAATAGATATTATAAAGTAACTTATTAATTTAATCAATAAGGCACATACATTAAATATAAAACACATAATGAAAATTAACTCTAATTTAATTTAACTAAATATAAAATCTAATAATAAGATAAATAATTAATATTAATGCAGTTATTATAATAGCGTTCATTTAAATATTATAATAAATTCACTAATAATAATAGAAATGAATATAATCATAGATTCAATATAATAATAAATAAAGATAATAAGATAATATAACCATAAAAAATAATAATATATAATAATAAAATTACTCAAAAATAAAAGCATAATAGTCATGTGAATAATAAATAACATATATAATATATATAATTTTCATTTTAATAATACAATATATAATATATATATATTATTAACAATATTAAGTAATATACATACAATAATACATGTTACATACAAACAGAAGTAATAATAGTAGTAATATCCTAACATTTTTGTGGCTGAGACTTGGTTCCGAGGTGCATCGCTTGCTCTCCTGCACGACCATATTGATGTGCATCTCCCCCTTCCTTTCGACCAAATTTGCACAGTACGTCTAAATTTCTTCTGCAGTACACTGTACCAGACGGTGTGCAAATGTATATACATCTCTACACACCCGATCTTTCGAGAATTTACAGTTCCAGTATCGATTATTCGTTGTGAGTAGAATAAGTTGAGAGAATTTATGTTCTAACGCTCTCCTTGTACAGCGCTGCTGCGTATGTCACTTTGGTATATACACAAGGTATTTTTGGTTTTTGATCTATAACTACTTTAAAATTTTCTGTATTATAAGTTCAAATACTTCATTAGTGGTAGTAATAGTTGTAGTACATCTACTAGTACGAATATTTATGTTACCATGATATAAAATTCAACATTCATTAGCTAGTGTGTTTATTTCTAGTGACATTAATGTTTGTAGCTGTGGTAGTAGTTTATATATTTCTGATATTTTTATTCCTCTTAGGCTGAATTTTTTTTGTTCATAAGAGCAATTATTATCAGCACCAAAATAGATCCAACAATGATGGATGAGAGGTTTCTATTTGCACAGTAATTTCCTGCGAGAGTTCAAATAAAATAAATAAACGGCAGTAAGAGAAACGTATTGGCTGTAAATAGGGCATGTTTCATATTAATAGTAGTAAATCAAGCACGTCGCTGACTTCACACATAGTAACATTACTGCCTGTGAAGCCTTAGCGTTTGTTTTACCACCGTCAAATGTCAATATTTAATTTTTTTTTATATAGCTGTAGCTAGGTTAGAGTTATCTGTA
This sequence comes from Trachelipus rathkii, assembly GCA_015478945.1. Taxonomy (NCBI): domain Eukaryota; kingdom Metazoa; phylum Arthropoda; class Malacostraca; order Isopoda; family Trachelipodidae; genus Trachelipus; species Trachelipus rathkii. The sequence continues at coordinate 21,842 of JABUQX010004236.1, read as the reverse complement.
CACTATATCTTCATCTAGTCAGATAAGGTCTGTTATTCGATATCCATTTAGATATTCGTCATCTATGTGCGTGTGTGTAACAAATCTGAATTCTTCACAAATGAACTTGAATTTTTTCATAATAATTAAACATGTATAAATTTATATTTATTTATCCCAATTCATCCTAATGAATAATATATTTTTCAGTGGAATATGAACAAGGCCAAGAACCGTATTTTCTGCTCTCTAATCAGTACCAAAAGAGTGAGATCCGTCCAGCCATTGCTCTTTCTCCGGATGGAAGAACCATAGTGGTCGGAATAGGAACGGATTTAACCTTTTATTCAGCAATCACTGGGGAAAGTCTGTATTCCATAAACAACATTTATTTAGGTAAATATTTTGTTAACTACTACTACTACTACTACTACTACTACTATTACTACTACTACTACTACTACTACTACTACTACATAATTATAATAATTGGAAGGTTGTATTTTATTCTTTTCAAATGGCAAATTGAGAAAACCTTACAGTTTGATTTTAGGTCACTGCCATCCAAGGATCTTGCAGTTAAATTTTTTTTCATCATGCCCATTTTGTTGATTTTACTTGGCAGAAATGCCTGGTACACAAATACATTATTATAAAATAATAATTGCTAATTTTAGATTACTGAAATAGTAAATGCTCATATCTCAATTAAAATTACTTTGGTAAAGTCTTGAAACTCTTTCTCCTATATTCTATACTTTCCTTGACTTTCAAGCGCTATGTATACGAACATGTCTACTTTTAATATAGTTTTTATTATCGGTTTTTACTATTGATGGGACGATGAATCGGAAGAATCGAAATTGAAAAAGGGAATTTTTGTTAGAATCGGAAATTATTTTAGCATCGTCCCACCACTAATTTTAAGGAAGTGGTGAAGTGAATTCCATGTACACTCTTCAGGATAAGGAATATATGTCATTTACTTATAGTACGATTTGATGTTTTTCTTTTTAGGAACTTATATTAATACCTATTAGTGCTTACATATACCTATGGAGGCACTAATAAGTATTAGTGCCTACTTATGGAGTCTTTTTCCTGGGCTGTAGTAAGAAGTTAAAAAGAACATACTTTCGTAATTGCCTTAATATTATACGCATAAAGAAATGGTTAGGTCAACATTTTTTGAGTTTTAGTGCAAAAGGTTCGTTGAAGGACTACATCACTCTTGTAATTGTTAAACCCAGTTTAAAATTAGAGAAACCTGATATCCACACGACTTTACACTCACCACTTCAGGTCATCCACATCAGTGAAGTTTTATTCCTGTTATGATTTCAAAGTAGCATTGACGGAAGAACGACCATAGTTGATTAAACATGAACTGGTGAAATTTTATATAGAGAACTGATCTTCCTACTTACTGGGGTTTAATGTGATTCTAAACCATATTTTAAAATAATGAACTTTATAAAAAATAAGACCACTGACATCCTTCCCAACTTTCTGGTAAGCTGCACCAGATTTACTCATAGATATCTACTCAGGTTTGCCATAACCATGCCCATAAAACTAAACATGCCGTTATTTACGCTGTCCCTTTAGTTACTGTACCATATCCGTTCATGAAGTGTTTCTTGCTTCCTAACTAAGACTTAAGCATGAAACAGGAATTCTTAAATAACAATCGAGCCTTCATCATGCTACTAAATAATTATAATTTGTATCAGTAGCCCTTATATTGTAAGCAAGTTTCATCGTGTAACAATAATTCAATATTAACTTTCTTTCATGAATTAACTCGACCTAAAATCATTTGGTCGTTGACATTTGATCTTGGAATTTATCCTGGAGTTGGTAATCTAACTGCAGAATCTTTAGTTTGATTCAGTACTTGCTTTAAAAAATAACATTACGAAATAGACTTTTTAATTTGTATTACTAACATTTTATATTTATTTTTCGCGTAGCAGTCTGAGTTTTATCTTCCTGGGGGCAAGAATTAAAACTCGGTTGCGAACACTTGTTGGCAACAGGCGTGGGATAGCCGGCCTTAAAGTTCGATCTCCTGTAGTCCCCCCGAGTTACCCTCTGAGAAAAGGGATAAAGCACGTTAAAAGGAAGTTTTTTTTCTTACATATCAAATTAATTTTCAATAAAATCTTAAATATTTACTCATTATATTTTTCGCAAGATGTGGGAATCAGTTTTAATTATGTATTTGAAACTATTTGCTTAAAAATTTAATAACGAATTTTTTTTTGTAGATCATATTAAGGATATCAAATTTGAACCCAGTAGCAAGTACTTTGTAACTATTGGAGATAAACATCCAAGAGTGTTCATCAATGTAGCAGGTTACCAAACACTAATACAGGTAAGATGTTCTTTCTTATAATTGTAGAAGTTTTATTTTCCTTGTAAGGTTCTTTGGTTAGACAGTGGTGGTGGTTGCGGGGGTCTAATAAAGTTTATTAATTATTATTAATTATTAATTATTTATAATTAACATACGAGGATATATTTGAAACTGTAGAAGAGATTATTATTTAAAGAAGAGATACAATTAAAATTGATGTTGAGTTACCTATGTAATTAATCTGGTTTGTAAATAAATTTATTTCTTATATTTTCAGAGCTAGCAAGCTTTTTTTTCATACTTTTAGGATTTAAATTTTATTTTCATTGATAATAAAGACATTGTTGATTTAGATAACTCTTTTGTATCAAATTAGAAGAAATTTTGGTAATTGTGAGCGAGAACCACGCCACATAGATTTTTATAAAACTTGCACAAAACACTAAATATGTGTTATTGCGAATGTTAAAAACAAAATAAGTGTCACAAATCTATATAAAACATTTTTACGTACGGAATAAATACGTTCTACCCTATTGCATTGCATATTTTGTGTTGAAACATTCGTAATAACACATTTTAGTGTTTTGGACAAGTTTCATAAAAAGCGATGTGTCGTGGTTCTCGCTCACAATTATAAAAATTTTATTTAGCTATTTTAATATGTATTTAATTGTTCTCTTAAATGTTAATATCAAATGAAGTTACATACTGGGAGAGGGCGGCAAGGTTTTGGGTGGAGTCGAAGCTGGAGCAGTAAGAATTTTTTATAATAACTTTGTAAAAAGGAGGTTCAAAGTCAGATTCGAAGCCAGAAAACTCTAAAATTAGCGACTCCGCAGACCTGATGTCAGGCTAGCAAACACCTTAGGATTTAAAGAAATATTAGATGCATAGAAAGTAGAGCTGCTGAGCTGGAGCTAGAACCGCAAGATTTTGGGTGGAGCCAGAGGAAGGAACCGAAAAGTCTTTTTGAGTTGAACTAGAGCTGATTTTTTTTTTGTGGAGCCAGAGAATAAATTAATTTTTTTTTTACTAAAAAATAAAAGATTTCGGAGCCGGACCCGAAAAATTGTTGTGTCAGACTTGGGTATTTTAAATTGATGGAGCCGGAGCCGGAGTCGGAGTTTCAAAAAAAAAATTAACCTGCTCCACATTCCTGCTAGAAAGGACGGAACAAAGCAAGATTTCGATTTATTGTCCAAATACAATTCCATAAATTATACGAATATTGTTATGTACAATGCATTTTCACAGTTCAAACTCCAATCATTTAAATTAAAATCATTCCATTTAGCAAATTAATATACTTTTTTATTTTAAAACATTGTTTAAAAAATTATTTTCCCCCACTAAATATATGCGTGTCCGGACATTAGGTTAGAAAATAGATGTTTTATAAAATATTTTTATGTTCTATAATTTTAATTCCATTTGCAGCGTTAGGCATGGATTTGGGTGGGTTTTCCTTCCTTTTATTTTCTGCCCCCCCCTTGAAAAGGGCCATGCCCGCGAGTGGTGGCAACCTATAAAAAGATATAAAAATCCTTTTTAGTATATTGTTAAATCATTCCTCATGGAAATCATTATGGTCGAATCGGCTTCCATTACCATCATTATTGTTACCTCAGGAGGTATTTTAGCAAGCGTGGACAGATGAACTCTTTTTCACGATGTCGTTTGCTTATGTACTGCTAGACCATTCTAATTAACATGAAACACAATTTGAATGAATTATTATTATTATTATTATTATTATTATTATTATTATTATTATTATTATTATTATTATTATTATTATTATCTCTTCTCTTCTCTTCCCACTAGATGTGGGGTAGGGTTGCCTAACATGCACGGAAAATAGAAAAATAGAAATGAAAGACTCCCTACCATCCCATTTATTATTATTATTATTATTATTATTATTATTATTATTATTATTATTATTATTATTATTATTATAATTTAAATTCAATAGGATTTGGAGAAAAGTAAATATAAGTCCCAAACATCAGCTATGAAAGAAAGAATTTCAGGTCAGATCGAAGAAGCGAAAAAAGCCCTAAAAGATCTAAACATGACAATTCCTCAGTGCTAGAATATTATTGGTTGACCTCTTCGATCGTCCTCAGCACAAAGAAGCAATATGTGAACAAATATAGCCAAAGGTATTTCCCAGCAAAAAATTCCTATAGGATCCCATCCATTCCTATCTTAATTAAGATAGGAATGGATGGGATCCTATAGGAATTTTTTGCTGGGTTTATTTTGATAATTTCGTAGTTATAGGTGCTAGATAAATAACGATATTAATTCATATTTATCGTTATTATTACTATTAACAATGATAGGTCACCCTCATTAAGGTCGATTCGTTGTCGCGAGAGGGGGCTCTGACACTTTGTGTCTGGGAAATTCGTGTTTCAATTCTTTGCTATATTTTGTTTAATTATTCCTTTCCCTTATTGTTGTGGTTGCTCTTGAAGTACACAGGATACGCAACTTCACATTAGTGGGTAAAAAAAAAACTTTCTTTTAACATGCTTGCCGCCACCAAGTGTTCGCAGCCGAGTTTTAATTTTTGCCCCCAGGAAGATGAAACTCAGACTGCTACGTGGAGGATTAAACCAGCGTCCTCTCGCACAAGAGTCGGCGAGTCAACCTCCTACGCCACAAGGAGTATTACACCATATTCTCGGATTCCAGAAGCACCCTTCATGCGTTGCTTAACCGATCTTCGAGAGACCCTTTGGTCTCTACCATCCAGAGATTCCTCTGTTCGTTGCATGTGCAGAGGAAACATATTGCATTCTATTGGGTCCCTTCCCATGTGTGTTCCGGGGAACGAGTGAGCCGACAGGGAAGCTAAACATGCAGCAACCAACATGCTGCCAAATGAAGGGGCCCTTCCGCCTGACTTATGCGCGCCTTTCTGCTTCTGATTTTTATGTAACCATTCTTCGCGGTTTCCTTTCCTGTTGGCAGGAATATTGGGCTGAGAATGATCGTGGCGCCAAGCTACGCACCGTCAAGCCCCTCATTGGCCGTTGGTCATTTTCTTACAGGAGAAATGGCCTCTTGGAGGTGGTCCTGGCTAGATTACGGTTAGGACATACAAATTTCACCCATGGTTTTCTCATGTCGCGCGATGGTTCTCCATCTTGTCCGTTTTGCTGTCTTACACTTTTTCATGTATTTGTGGGTTGCGATGCTTTCTCGGCCCTCAGATGCACGTTCTTCCCTGTTTTTCGTACTGCTCCTGTCCAGCATCGCCTTGCACACATCCTCTCTGAATCCCCTCACTTTCGAAGTGACAGCATTTTTGCCTTTCTTTCTGAATGAAACATCCTCTTTAAGATTTAACCCTCTCAGCCCAATTTTTGTCATTTTGCTAGGGACTCCCCGTGTTGTTAGTTTACTGACACGATGTAGCTACATTTCCTGTGTGCTGTGATGGTCCCTGTATATCAACTCAAAAAAATCATTATTATTATTATTATTATTATTATTATTATTATTATTATTATTATTATTATTATTATTATTATTATTATTATTATTGATTAAATCTATCTTAACTATCCAATTTATTCTTATAATTACAGGAAAGGGAGTTTCATCGACGTCAAAAAATGATTTCGTTTCATGGAGTAACGTCGTCGTTGAAGATTTCGTTTTATTTATAATTAGCTTCGACTAAGTTTAATTTTATTATTAATGTTTTAATTTTTTGTTTATCTTCTTTCAGAAGAGAATGTTAATTGTAATAGCTATTTAACGTATTAAGTTTAAAAGACGGTCGTGTATTTCAATTTACGTATTTTAACTAAATACCATTGTAGTAATCAGGGCTGCGGAGTCGGAGCGGAGTCGTGGATCGGAGCGTGGAGTCGGAATTTCTTAAAGAAGGAGTCGAGAGTCGGAGTCGGAGTCGAAAATTCTGTGCATGTGTGAAGTAGGAGTCGGAGTCGGAGTTCGAAAATTTTCCTGTGCAAGTGGAGTCGAGAAGTTCGGAGATCGGGAGTCGCGAAATTCCTGTGTAAAGTGGATCGGTTAGTCGGAGTCGGAGTCGGAGTTTTCTGTAAAATTTATAGATTTATTATTATTATCATTATTTTATTATATTTTATTATTCATTATTATTATTATATTATTATTAAAAAATTATTGTTTATAATTAAAAACTTTAGGAAAGGAATGTTTCATTTTTTGTTTCTTGCAAATTTTGCAATATTTATATATATACTATCATATATATTATATTATATATATATATTATATATATATATTATTATATTATATAATTATATATTATATATTTATATATATAATTATATATAAATATATATATATTTTATATATATATATATGAATATATATATATATTATATTAATATATATATATATTATATATATATATATATATATATATATTATATATATATATATTATATATATATATATATTATATATATATATATATATATATATTATCATCTTCCTTTTCCCCAAGACTGGCGGGAAAGGTGCGTGACATGCATTCGGAAAAGAGAAGTAATAGGAGAATATGACACAGTTGAAAAGAGAGTCCAGCCTTACCCCCCCTCTGACCCCTATTAGTTGAGAACTCGTTCGCTGTCAGAAAACCCACCCTAGCAGCTTCATGGACCGCGACGGACCTCACTATAGACATATCGTCAGTGTAGGGTTACATCCCTTTTCCCAGGTGGCCCAAAACACCAACCCCCTCACAAAATCCACGCCATTCTCTCCTATTCTGGCATTTTTCCTCTCGCCTCTGCCAAACTTCACATTCTCTCCTGCAGACATTCCTTTACAGACTCAATCACTTTTTCTCGGTCTCCCAGCCGGCCGATTCCCACACACTCACCACTATACATCCGCTTAACCAAACGAGTGAACCGACTATCATTCATCCTTTCCACATGACCAACCTCTCAACGTAACTTTCATTTATGCTCTCATTTATTTCCCTTTCTTCACACCACACAACCTTCTAATACGATTCACCCCTCATTTTATTCAATTCTTTGCTCACAGCCTACACGCCCCTAAGATTGTTCCATCTGAAACACATTGAACTTTAGATCGATATTTCTTATTATTCCAGACCATATCTTACTACTATACATTAACACAAGTAACAACATACCCCTCATTGGAAGGACCGCGTAGCGCAACTCAAGACTTAGATTACTTTCCACAATTCACCAACGATTTAATTGGCAACCAGCCACCTTCCTGCCATTCACAACTTTCTACTACACTCTGCCTCATCAGTTCCTTTTTCATTCCAACATTCACATCCTTAAATATTTTAAACTCAGACACTTGTTCCAGCTTGTTCGACCATCTTCTAACATATCTCACACGAGGATGTTCTCACTCAAACCATAATCTACTGCTTATCTACGTTTACTTCAATCCATCCTCCTTTTCACACAGCCAGCCAGAATCATCTTCTACCCAAATCCTCTTCCCAACTGCTCTTAGATTTAACCAACAAAACCAAATCATCTGCAAGTATAATTTAGGTGAGGGCACCCTCTAGTTATAAGTTCATTCATAAACCAATTTCTCTGTTACTCCCAAAATTTTTCCTTTTCTAATTTTTATCTTTTCACTACCTCATCCATATACAAAATTGAAAAGTAACCAAGTAGACGATAACAGCATACACTGCCTCACTCCTCTAATTAACTATAAATACCCAAATATATCATTTATTATATATAATATTTACTATATATATTACTATATAATTATATATATATTATATATAAGAGATATATTATACTATATATAAATAATATGATATATACTATTATATATAATTATCGACAAAGAATTAAGTAGAATGATTTAACATTTTTAAGTACACTCTTAGACTTGAAAAAGTATTAAACTGTTAATTTTATAATGGTCGGATAGTATTAATAAAATAAAAATTAATCTTGCTATTATATTACGTATATACAATTTGTTTCCGAAGACTGACTAATATTTTGCTATGTAATATCCCAATAGAAAATATGTAGGATTTAAAAAAAATTGAACATGTAAAGCCATATTTTTTACGGAGGGATGTAACTGGCAGAAAAGTATGTATATTTTTTTTCGGAATATTGCCATTGAAAAAATAAAATATAGTTGAAACAGAAAAGATTATTTATCGAGAGGACTATGTTGTTCCTTGATAAATAACTAAAAGAAATTTGGAATTGATTGCTTGGAACAAAGTCGGTAGTCGGAGTCGGGAGTCCGGATTCGAAAATTTTTGTTTGAGTGGTTCGGAGTCGGGAGTCTGGAAAGTCTGAAAATTTTGTATAAGTGGCAGCCTCGGAGTCGGGTTCGAAATTTATTGGCTTAAGAGAGTCGGGTCGGAGTCGAAATCCAAATTTGAATGTTTATAAGGAGTCGGAGTCGGAGTCGAAAAATTTATTTTACGACTCCGCAGCCCTGGTAGTAATCAGGGTTGTGGAGTCGGTGAATGTCAAGCAGAGTCGCGGAGTCGGTACTTGTTGAAAGAGAGTGGAGTCGAGTCGGCATTTTGAAAAGGGATGGGAAGTCGGCAGTCGGTAATTTTGAAAGGAGGGTGGAGTCGAAGTTCCGGTTGAATTTCAAAAGGGTAAGGCAGTCGGAGTTCGGAGTCGGAAATTTTCAATAGGTTCGGGAGGTCGGAGTCGAGATGTTGGAGTCAGTTTAAATTTTGAAGAGGGTTGGAAGTCGGAGTTACGGAAAATTTTTGAATCGACTCCACAACCCTGCACTAGTAATTTTATCATGCAGGTTAAAGCGAAGAGAGATCCACCTTTGTTATATTCTCACATGTAAAAGGAAGCGAGAGGCATAACTAAAAGTGCTTATAAAAGGAAAAGTAGATATTATTTTAAATCGTCGATCTTTTCAAGAAGCTTTCTATTCTATTACTCCACTCCAAACAAATTATACTATTTGACGACGTGTTGTTGCTTGCGTATTCAGGAAATATCAAAATTATTACCAAAATTATTATTAATTATAGAATATTATTATATCATTTTTTATATTATTATTATTATTATTATTCCTTATTTATTTTCTTTGTGTACTGCTTTCATCACACCTTTTTTCAATTTTACGAATATAAGTTCGTATTTCTACGCTCCCCATGTGGGCGCATTCCTTCTTCCCGTCACCCTTACGGGTGCCCGTCTCTGCACTGGCCACGAGCACTTTTCTTTCTACGCTCCCCGTGATTGAGGGTACAGCTTATAAATTGGTTCTTTTCGCTTTTGACCAGGTCGTTTATTGTAGGGAACCCGAACCTTGACTCATCAATGAGGAGGCCGTTCTCCACTTAGGTGAATAATCTTGGGCATCGCGTTTCGTTTCGTATGGTGCACGGTTAACATCTGGGGACCGAGCATAGTATTCCGGGGAGCTAAGCCGAGGCCACAACCGCAGCCCAATGCTACGGTGTGGGGACTCGGAGGCGCATTACGAGTTTGGTGCTAGGTCCTAGTGCAAGGAGGTGGGAGTATTTTATCTTTTCGGTTCATTTTGCTGTGCAGTAGCCTAATATGTTTGTTTCATTGGCTTTATTTTTATTGTGCTTTATATTGCTGAATTGTAGTTTCTTAGGTAGTTTCCTTTATGAATCCAATGCAAACTAAATTAGCGATTTAAAGGAAGGCGAGCACCATCTTTCGTCGGGTTCCTCGCCTTACCTTCCCCTGGTCACTTCGAAGCCTGGTCCCAACAAGGACTCTGTGCCCAAACAGGTGAAGTAACTCACAATGTGGTTCACTTTACCAATCACCCTTTCACCTGGAGAAACATTCCCATCCCGGGGCGCCAAGTCGCCTGATGAATCCTCTTTATTCCAGGTGCCTAATCGAGCATGGCAACAAAATGATGCTCCTTGGAGACCTACCAGTTTCTCAAAATTATCTTCATCTGTGTTTACGGATACTCCACTTGGTACCCCGTCTGAAGTTGATTTCCACTATTTTTATCGCTCGACTACGTCTATATCCTTGACTTAATATAGTAGTAATATAAAACTCCTCCATACCGAAAATCCTACTGTGACCATTATGAGAAATGTTTCCATCCTGATTAAGGCAGTTACACGGTCGCAAAGTTCCCTACTCTGATTTGCGATCTTTGGGAGATGTTCCACATCGTCTCCACCACTGATGATATCAGAAACACGTCTAAGGGTACCATTTTTTTCTGCAGATGCAAAGGATGAAACTCCTCAGGATATCCTGGCCCACTTACAACGCAAGCATGCTCCAGTAACTGATGTTTATCGGTTTCTTTCCTTCCACGATGCTTCAAACCAACGCCTTCTCTTAAGTTTTAAAACCCCTTCCCACCATTGAAGGTTAGGATCAGGCTTACCAGCTATACCGTACGTCCGTACATTCCCAAGCCCCCCCAAGATGTTTTAAATGTCAAAATTTTGGCCACCCCTGCAAATGCAGCAGGAGGACCAAAGATCTTTGTGTTCATTGCGGATATTTCCCCTTGCTTCCCCTAATTCTTCCTCATGTTCCAATTGTGGCGGCAACTACAGCGCTGCTCCAACAAATTGTCCGGCACATGAGTACGAGAAGAGGATCATCGAACTCTGCTCTATACAGAAACGCGAAAGACGTGAGATTAGGTGGAGGGAGAGGGTGCACTTTCTCCCGGTCTTACGCCGCCACCTTATCAGCTGTTAAGCAGCCAGACCATATCAGCCCTCACCATCACAGATTGAACGCTCTCTTGATCCAAAGTTTTCAGTCTCAATCAGAGCGGGGAAGACCTCTTCTTCGCAGGGCCCGGCACCTGCTCTTGGGCTGGCTTGTCCTCCCTACATCGCCTACTTTACCCATTGCTGCATATTCTCGTCGACTGCGACAAGGCTTTTCCATCCCTCCCCGAGTATCTCTGTTCGCCAAGAAAAGCACTCGATCACTGATGGGTATGGATGCTGAACCCTTCCCTTTGGACGTTGAGATTTCCTCTCTCCGCTCGAAGCAACACTCTAGTCATCTCCAAACTGTTAACTTTTGAAACAGGCCTGACTCTGTATAATCATCTGGGCACTCTCCTCCATTCCTGTCTATCCCTTTTACTACCAAAGAGACTGACCATGGAGAAGACAAAAATTACTTTCTGGCTTAAAGAGGCAGAAAATTATTGAAATCTGACTGTAATTTGACTGCAGCTGATGGTAGCTAATCGAAGCTCCCTCGTCGCCTCTCGCATTAACAATCCCAGAGGGTGACCTCTTCCCTCAGTACATCCCTCCAGGAGGTTGAAACGCCCTCTTCAACCTTCCTCCCTGAGGGGCGGGATGACTCTATCGACTCGTTGTCCTCACCAAACTCCTCTACGGAAATTTCTCCTTGCTCTGATCCTGGAGGATCTCATCATCTGGAACAGTCTGCTCATTGGTTCTATAGTCATGGAGTCTGAAGCGGTGCTGCAAGGGTTGCGATCTTTGGCGGACCCATTGGAAGCGGATTGGTCGATAGTTTGCTTCTGGTGTGCCCGTAAGAAGGGGAATACAACTACAAATAAGGGTTCTGCACCAGACCACTCCCCATTAGCCTTACTCACTCCTCTTCCACCGACTCTGGTACGGGCTCTACCCAACAAAGGGATAATTCGAACCCACGAGACCATCTTTGCCTGATCTCATGAATCTTGATCAAACATCTATCACAGCAGCCACCAAAGTTACCTCTTTTGGGGAACTCTTTTGTGTGTACCGAATCCTTCTTTACAACGTTATCATTGTCCACCCCAGATGTGATCACAGTTCTGTCATCCGATGCCAACAAGTCCTCCGCGGAAGGCGACTTGCCTGAAGCTGTTCCTTCAAGAACTCGATGCACTATTAATGTGAATCCTGTCCCCTCGCCCTTACCTGAAGCTAACCGTTCACGGGCTCATAAGGTGGAGGAAGGGTTAGCCATATTTCATGGGGACTACTTTCTTTGCCCACCAGAGGACCACACAGTGGACCCTCCCTCGTGTCCTCATTCCCTATTCTCTCTTCTTCATGACTTGCCCCTTCCTCCGGTATATGCTGCCCCCAGTTAGGATCCTTGCTGGTCATCTGCTTCTGTAACTAAGCATTAAAAGGCCGCTCGTAAACGTATAGGAACAATCGTCACAAATCGTCCAACTGAATAAACTCCACCACTCACCAAGTATATGTCAAAATTCCTTCAGTGGAACCACTGACATTTGAGATTACTAAGAAAACTTTGAAGAGCTTACGATTCCCATCAACTTGTACACGCCGGCGTGCATCCACCTTCAAGAATTGCAAATTTGCGGTCAGAATTTCTTTCCTCCGTCCGAGTACCAAACATCTCTGAAATCCTTCCACCGAGGTGTTAATGACGGAGGGTGCGAGGATCCTTGTTCGCAAACTGGTCCCTCATACCCCTCTTCTACTTGCCACACACCTACATGCTGTAGTGACTCGCCTTCATCATCCTTTAGCTCATAGTATGCTCTATATATTTAGCTCCCAGTTGTGACTATATGGAAGTTGATCTGACTAACCTCTTGAAACAACTCCCCCACTCCAGTGGTACTATTGTGAGATTTCATTGCTAGGCACCCACCATGGGGAGACACAATCATCTCCCCCAAAAGCCAATATTCTCATTGATCTGCTGACCACTTTTTCGCTGAGTTGTCGCAAGACGGGTCTCCCCACATATGAAGGATTGGAAACAGGCACCTCACTGTGTATTTATATCTTGTTTTGCTCGATTTCGGTTGTCTCGTATTGACCATTTATGTGGGAGTGACCACTACCTAATGATTGTCGAGGGGGCTACACCATCTCTAGCACCTCCTCCAAGCTCCCGATAGCGGTAGACTGAGCTGACTGGCTCGCTTTCCTTTCTGCATCAAGTGTGTCCGTATATCCAAATGAAAGAGCATTCCTTGCCACATAGGATGCTTTCAATTTCTTTTCCTCGACGGTCCTTCGGGTGCCAGAGGCCCACATACCAAGATCATCAGTCAGCCGGAGACCAGCCAATCCCTGATAGTTCCAGGAATGTTAGCAGGCCAATCGGGAGAATAAAAAGCTTTTCACACAATTCAAGCACCATCCGACTGTGAATAACAAAATAATATATAAGTCGACTGCTGCACAATCTCGCTGCATTAACCGTCTCACGCGCGAGCAGTACTTTCGGTCTCATGCGTTAGGGATTAACTCTGGGACCCCCATGTCTTCGGTGTGGAGGGTTGTGCAGAAAATAGTTCCCCTTCCACCTTTCTTCGATTTGACCCTAACATTTCCGATACACTCTCAGCACCAGTACCTTTCACTGATGTTCTTGGCTACAATTTTTCAAAATGTTCTAGTGTTTCTAACTACACGGAAACTTTTCAGACAATCCGCAATACAACGTCACCTCCAGACTTTTTTTTTACAACCGCCTTTTCGCTCTTCGAATTCCAGACAGCCCTATCGAAATTTAAAGATGGCACTCTTGGTCCAGATTGCATTTCTTTCGTGATGCTCAAGTACCTACATCCAACAGCTTTAGCCTTCTTACTTGACCTGTATAATCGAATATGGATGATGAATGTTTTCCCTCATTATGAGTAAGAGTGTATGTGGTTCCCATCCCTAATCCTGGTAAAGACCCTCATGTCACTGATAACCAGAGACCAATTTTTCCTCACATGCCATACTTGCAAGCTTCTTGAAAACATGGTGTCTCGAGGTTTAATTCCGGTTTTAGAAGGCTTGCTATGATTTCAAATTCAGATTCCGGCACCATTGCTCAACAGAATATTCATTGTTTCGTCTTAACCATGACATTCGTGAGGCCTTCTCCAATAACAACCTTGTATTGAAGGTGTTCTTTGACCTGGAGAAATCTTATAACTATTCGTGGAGGACGGGTATCCTTCTCAAATTATATTCTCTTGTACTTAGAGGTCACTTTCCATAGTTTATTACCGAACTTCTTACTAATAAAACTATCCGGGTTCGCTATTCTTCGGTTTTATCTCTCCCCTTTGTGTTGGAAGAGGGAGTTTCCCCAAGGGACTGTTCTCAGCGTCTTACTTTTTGCCATAGCCTTTAACGACATAGTAGATTCCATTCCTGACCCTCTTAAGTGTTCTCTTTATGTGAATGTCCTAACCCTCAGCGTGTTGGGTTCTTAGGGGGCGCATCTTGAACCTCAGCTCTAGTTGACGATAAATAAAATCACTTCTTGGGGGTTTCACATGGTTTTTGGTTCTCTCCCTTCAAGACGAGACGTGTTATTTTGGAAGAGGACTGGAAGGTTCTGCCGTCTCATTCCCTAACCTATGCTTACCGTGTGTGGAGCACCCATTCCCGTGGTGTTGCAGACTAGATTCCTTGGTCTTATTTTGGATGACCGACTTTTATGTGCCTCGCACGTTACACACCTTAAGTCTCAGTATTCCAAAGCTCTTGACCTTCTCCGCCATCTCTGTGTCAAGTTTTTGGGAGACGACCGTAGATCCCTTCTGCCTTTGAACGCTGTCCTTGTTTTGTCAAAACGACTATGGGTGCTCTGTTTACGGTCAATCTTCATCTCCCTTGCTCCGCACGCTCGGCCCAGTCCAAAATACAGACCTACGTGTTGCAATGGGAGCTTTTCGTTCCTCCCCTAAAATGAATCTGGAGGTGGAAGCCAACTTGATGGCTCTCTCTCTCTCTCTCTCTCTCTTCATAGAGAGCTCAATATGTGCTCCGCCTACCACCTCGACAGTTGCAGTACTGACCTTTTGCCGAGACTGTATACAATTGTCTTACGCAACTGCATTTCCCTTTGCAGAGAGTATTTGTGATAAAATTTTCTGATGCGAAGCAACAATAACTCGCCTGAAGAAAATTACTGAAGTGAGTAAAGAGATTGGAGTTTCTTGAAAGATCGAAGATTAAAATTGATATCACTTATATTTAATAAATATTTTATTAATTATACCTCCATCTTCATTTTACATAGGAGAATATAACAAAGGTTTATCCCTCTTTGCTTTACGCTACAGAATAAAATCACTGCTATGGTATTTAGTCAAGACACGTAAATCAAAAGTCACGACTGTCTTTTAAACTTTAAAAGTTTAAAGTTTACATTTAAAGTTCTCTTCTGAAAGATATATAAAAAAATTAAAACATTAATATTAAGATTAAACTTAGTCGCAACTAAGTACTGATCATAAATAAAACGTAATACTTCTTTAACGACAATGTCACTCCATAAAATGAAATCCTTCTTCAACGACGATGTCACTCCCTTTCCTGTAGTTATTAAAATACATTGGATAATTTAGTAGACTTAATTAACTAAACCATTTTTCTTTTCTCTCTCTCTCTCTCTCTTCCTTCCCTGTCCTCTTTCCTTCAACATATAACCTCGTGGTGTCGGCTCTCACTCCTTTCCTTAACACATCAGCTATCTGTGCTTTTATTCTTATCCATGTTATGTTATTTATTTCTTTCATTTCTTTAATAAAAGCGATGTCTATCCTCAATCTTTTACTTGTTACCCCTGAAGTGGGTGCTATTAGTTTTTTTTTCTATAGGAACATTTTCTCTTGTAATTTCCTTCAATATGTTTCTCAAATAAATAGTTGTCTCAGCTAACGTTTCAGCTTCTATTGTTGATCTCGCCACCCTCTTGGCAACTCCGAATTTCCAAAATATCAGACACCTTTTATTACTTTTATCTGACAAACTAAATATATAACCTATTTGTGACTTCTCTTTTGTAGACATTTCCCAATGAAGCGTCTGTGTACACTTCAAACCTAATCCTTCATTTTCTTAACTCCTCCATTTTTATCTTTAACTCTTCTCTTCTTATTTTCCTAATTACTCTACTAACTTTCTTCATATCCCTCCCATAAGCCATCTTATTAGCCTTGCTCAAGCCACTCGCACTATAAGCAATGTCCGGTCTACTATGTTGACTCACCCAATTTAGTTGTCCAACTAATGATCTGTATCTTGTCATTTCTTCTTTACCTTAATTCTAAATTTCTCCTCTTTTTACTCTTCGTCTCTTCATATCTTCATATCTGTTTATTTATTTTCTGACTCATCCATAAACATCCTTCTTTTTGTTTCACTTACACTCCTATCTACTTAAATAATCCCTGCTCTTCTGTTCCTATTTTTATTTTTTTCTTAATTGCCGCTATAACTTCTTCGAATATGTCATTTCCTCCATAGAATAAATCATTCACGTGGGTACACATTACTTCTATTAATTCACTAAATATTGTTGGATCTAATGAGCATTTCTCTCCTCCTCTCTTCTTTTATCGTTTTTAACACTTTATTATACCAAACCTTAGCTAGGTATATCAATCTTTTATCACATTCTTTAACTTTCATATTTTGGTCTGTTCTTTGCTTTCTATTACGGAGGTTGGATATATAAACTGCTTCTTCAAGTTTACATCCTTGTAGATATGCTGTCGTAATATCTATTGTTTTACATTTCCAACCATATCTTTTTGATATTCCTATACAAAATTTTAGTTTCAGTAGCACATGTGGCTGCGTCTGTAGAATATTCTCCATTTTTTCTTCGAAACCTCTTACCACTAATCTTGCCTATTTCCTACTTTGTGGTCCATAGAACCTTCTAAAAGATTGTCCCATATCTTATCCGAATCTTCCCACTTTGGTAGTAACTCTATTTTTGGCATATCCAAGAAGCGAATATTCTTTACAACATAAGATTTTATGTAATATTAGGACTATTTATAATGTAAGGATATAATTTTATTTATTTTTTGACTGAATATTCATTTCGCCATTCAAATTTTCCTTTGACATTCAAATACGTACATGCCAGGACCCACCCATGATGTTGATTCTTTTTTTTCAACAGTGTGGCCGCTTCTTTGTGAGCCGTGGTGGGTCCTGTACATTGACTCAAAAAATAATAAAACAAACCCTTCTTCCTTTTTTTTCTGTCATTATCCGTCTGGTGGCTAAGACTTTTTGACTTCCTTTATTTACGGCCTCGTACACCTCATTTTCAATCCAGCTTTCCAACTCCTTTACTTTACTTTCCAACTCCTTTTTGTCTTCAAAATTAGATAAAAATACCTCCTTCTCATCAGGTATATATATATGTGTAATGTTTTTCCATTTCTTAAAATCATTCCACGGTTTTTGTCCAGTTAGTATATTCTCCACCTTGTAACAATTATTCCAAATCTTCCTGCTCTTCCTATTATTTTTACCTCTATCATTTCCCCCCGGTCTTTTTTGTTTGCTCGGTACCTCTCACCTCCCTTCATAATCGGTATTCTCTCTTCTACTTGAACTTCTCTTTCTAATTCATCTTCTTCTTCTCCGTTAATTTGATTAAAATTCTGTTTCCTCACCTCCTCTTCATCCTCTTCGGATTCTTCCAACTCTTCTTATCTTTTTCTTCTCCTCCGGTTTTCTTCTAATTCTCGTAATATGTATTCTATGTACTCCTTGTTTCACCACCACAGTTTTGCCGTCTATTCCAATGATTCTTGCTGAACATCCATTTATATAATATGATAAACTGATAATAAATTTATAAACTTCCTCTCCAATTACTGCTTCATCCACTTTATGATCTCTCACATTTTCTGTTAAGGCCCTTCTCATTTTTTCGCTGGCCTCTAGTTTTATGTGAATCTCTCTAGACTTATGCATGGATATCAAATTCTTTTTTAACATCCTTTCTTCGTTTCCTCTTTCTAAGCTTGATGGTCTGTCATTGTTTATCACCGTAGGAATACCTATATTCCTTCCAAATAATAATTGGCTTGGAGCGAATCCACATTTCATCATTAAACTGTTTTTGACAACTAAGTGACCAATCTTAAACATGAGCGTTCTATTGTAACTCCTTCCTCTTTAGTTTTTCTTGAATCTTTAATAAGACCCACCATTTTTTCACAAATCCCATTGCTCCAAGGTCTCTTAAGCTGGAGTATTCAACAGCTTTACGTCAAACCTCTCGGCCAAAACCTTTACCATCCTCGCAGAGTTTCGCAAGACATTGCAAACAATCCGTTGTCAAGAAAATAACTTCCCACTGCTCCAAAAATACTTATCCATCTTTCCAATATTTTCTCTGCGATCTCTTCACCTTTTTTATTTGTTATCCAAGCACCTTGACAGTAATGAGTAGCCATATTCACCATTATCGGAAATTTGCTCTCTTCTAATTCTCCTAAATCCATGTCTAGCATTTCATTGAAGTCTGTTGCCATCGAGAAACCACAACGGGTGTTGGTGGATTCTTCTTGTACCTAATACAGACTTCACAGCCTTCGCAAATCTCTTTTAATTCTTTTTCCATTTCCTTCATTCGATACATTTTCACCTTTGTAGGCATCCTTCATAAGTTGTAATATCATATTCCAATGCCCATGTCCAAATTGAAGATGTAATTTCCATAGTTTTCTGTTCTTTTCCTCTGGGTTATTTATCCAGTTTTTCTCAAACCTTCCAAACCAAACATTTTTCTTTTTTGATTCTTTGATGAGCTTAATCTTGATATGTTATTGTTGTTCGCCTTGTCTATATTTATTTCTAGATCTTGAAACACCCCAAAAATAACTTTCATTTCTCATATTTATCATATCAACACTAATCTTCATCCTTTCCATGGTTTCTCTACCTATCAACCATGATATATCTCCTCTAATTACTTCAGTTTTAATTAAAAATTTATAATTTCCTATTTGGCATGGTTTATCTATACTTTTAATGGTTTCAAATTTACTTTCTCCAAACACATAACTTCCTTCTTTTTTCTCTTGACTGTTACTCATCTCCTTTATCTCTGCACCACTTAACTCCATCTTTATCCGGCCAAGTTATATCTCTCCACATAAAGTCTTCACACAACCTGTGTCTAGAATTCCTTCTATGTCTCCATATATTTCTTCCTCTTTTTCTACTCCAAAATAGCTTACGTTCTCTTC
>JABUQX010004235.1:2500-30621 GCA_015478945.1 Trachelipus rathkii | reverse complement strand
ACGGGCTTAAAACATATATTCAAAGGTGGGGCTTATTTTATAATCTTGGTACACCTGTGGTAATTACAAATCAGATGAGATAATGTTAATGCTTACCGAATGCATTCATCTGTTGATGTAAAAGAGGGACACAAGCTTTCATACTTCGATATAACTTTAAAGTATAATAATATACCTACACTGGAGGTTCATATAGAGAAAATTACGGTTTGTGGATGGAGGTGAAGTTTATTTATACATGTACACACATTCTATATTTTACTAATATAGTAATTTTGTAATAATATTATTTAGAGTAAACAACTTTTTCATTCCATATACATAAAGAAATATATATATTTTATACTATATATATATATATATATATATATATATATATATATATATATATATATATATATATATATATAATATATATTATATATATATATATATATATATAATATAAACAAAAAATGGTGGGTAAAAATACGAGCTTTGTAACAGTGAACCAATGTGCTTAAAGCAAGTTAAAGCCGAAGAGTATATCAAAGGTGAGTGAGGGCCGACCTCTTTCGAGGGCTATTTGCTCTATTACCTTTTTGAGTTACAGCTTTAGGGTCAGATAAAAATCATCGTTTTTACAGACCCTAAACCGAATAAGCCGTGAAGACCTTACCGTCAAAAGTGGAGGGGACTGGGAACTCTTCCAGGGTTAATTGCTCTAATACCTTATTGAGTTACAGCTTTAGGCTCGATAAAATCATGTTTTATAGACCGTAAAGCCGTAAAGGCATACCGCAAAGAGGGAGGGGAAGGGGGCCACTTCGGATCCATTTGCTCTACCGCCTTATGGAGTTACAGCTTTAGGGTCTGTAAAAACATGTTTTACAGATCCTAAAGCAGTAAAGCCGTAAAGACGCACCGCAAAGAGGGTTAGGGAGGTGGGTCACTTCAGGGCTATTTGCTCTACTGCCCTTTGGAGTTACAGCTTTAGGGTATGTAAAAACTTGTTTTTACAGACCTTAAAGCAGTAAAACCGTAAAGGCGTACCGCAAAGAGGGTCAGGGAAGGGGTCACTTTGGGGCTATTTGCTCTATTGCCATATGGAGTTATAGCTTTAGGGTAGATAAAACAAATTGTTTTCTACAAAACAAAATGTTCTTTCAAAAACTAAATGTTTTTTTCAAGAAACTTTATTAGTGAAACGGAATTTTTCTATAAATAAAATTAAAAATGTTTAAGTAAGAAATAAAATGATCGACTCATAATATAGAAAACGGAATATTTGAAAATACAAAATGATGTAATAAAAGTTTACAACAACATCTCATATAGAAAATATTTTCGCTTCCGCAGTAATATTGCGCCTGCGGGCGCATGCGTCGGTTTCGCGTCGGGGCGCGCTCGCGTTGGGCTTCACGTACCTTACTATAAATCAAGTGAAAAATTAAAATTTTTTTAATTTTCCTTAAAATTTTTTAGTGAAATTCAGACAGTAGCTCATGTATCTGTAATTAGGCAACACCTAATAGATCCGGCTTGGTACTTTATATGAAGTGAATATCCACTCAGACGTTCAGTCTTGCCCCAGTACTCTTAGGATCAACAGCTTGAGTAGCATTCGCTAGATCCTACAATTTCGAAATTTTAAAACCAAACCTAACCAAACGAGTATTTTCCAAATCAATATTCTCAATGTAATAAATATTTATTATAAATATTGTTGTATCACATATACCAATAAATAATTAATAATTATTTAAAGTTTAATTAAAATACATCAGTGTTAAAGAATAAATAAAGGGTAAATTATTTATACTGAGTCTTAAAATTAATTTGTGTATTTTTACATATGTGTACTGGACATGCATGCATGCATTCTGAAAATTTTATCAAGTCATTAACACCACATCAGTTAAAAAGCTTATTCATATATTATATATATATATATATATATATAATATAATTAATTAATATAAATATATATATATATATATAACTAATATATATAATATATACTATATATATATATTATATATATATATATATATAATACCTATATATATTATATATATAATATATATTATACCAGTGACAAACGGGCGTATTTGCATTTTGTTAAAATAAGCAAGATATTTATATCATAAAATTATTTTCAGCCTTAAAGCTTAAATTTTTAAAAACCGATGGAACTGTTTAGACATTCATTATTGCTAATGTTTTGTAATACTTATTAAAAGTCTTATCAAGTCATTAACACCACATCAGTTAAAAGCTTTTCATATATATATTATATATTATATAATATTATATATATATATATATATTATATTATATATATATATTATATATATATATATATATATATATATATAATATATATATAATATATATAAACCAGTGACAAACGGGTATTGCATTTTTTTCATGATAGATCATTTTATCACTAAAATTATTTATCACTTAAAACATTAAATTGGTAAAAACCGATAACTGTTAGACATCATTATTGCATAATGTTTTGTAATACTTATTAAAAGTCTCTTAGTAAAGTAATTGTTTAAGTGAAGCATTGATTAAATATTTGTTAAACAGTTATATAATAATATGAATAATAGTGTGTGCCTGCGTATGTGTTCGCTTGTGTGGATGATAAATAGCAAACAACTCAGGCCATAAATATAAATAACAGTATATAATAATCACTTTTCATCAGCTATTGAGAGCTATCTTTATGCCCTGACATACAGTGTGAAACTGAAAATGTTGAGGACTTTGTACATTACTTCTTATTCTAATGTTTATTTGTCATCCTAACTGTGATTGGTTGTAATGAACCAATCATAGCCTCTTATGCTGTGACGTCATTTATTGTGACAATATAAGAATAAGGGATTTGTTGCTGGAATGATTAGTTTTAATATAAGCACTGGTGTGTGAACATATCCCTTTAAAATAATAACTTTAAACAAGTTATTAAATTGTTACGACATTGTAAGATATATAATAGTCTATGTACAGCATACGGATAAATCCGTACAACTACTACTACTACTACTACTACTACTACTACTACTACAACTAATACTACTACTAGTACTACTACTACTACTACTACTTACTAATCTCACTATTACTACTACTACTACTATACTACTTTACTTACTACTCTACTTAATTAAACTACTTACTCTACTTTATCTAAAGTATTCTTTCTCGGGAATCCATTCTTTGTATAATGTTTGATGTAACATACATTATGCAAGTCATATGCAAGTTTTGCTATTTACTCCTCAAACCTTAACTCTGACTCATATATATTTATATATATATATATATAATATTATATACTATATATATATATATATATATATATATATATATAAATATAATATATATATATATTATATATATATTAGTATATATATATAATATATATTATTACAATTATTCACAAATGTGGTTCAAATCACACATTACTTGAAGCAGTTAAAACAATAAAACTATAACAAGTGGGTGGGGTCCCATAGGAACCCCATAGGAGGTGCTCGCGCTACTGTTTTACTGCTTTAGGGTCTGTAAAAACATGATTTTATATCCCCTAAAGCAGTAAAACACTAAAACAAAACAGGGGAGGGGAGGGGAGGGGTTTGCGCTATTGCTTTACTGCTTTACTGTTTTGTCTATAAAACAAAACTTTTAGTAAAAACAAAACTATTTTAACAGATAAAAAAAAATAATAAAGGTGTTTAAAAATATATGTTTTTAAATAAATAAACCTAAAAAATAAATCTAAAGTTTGAAAAATAAATTTAAAATAAATAGATAAAAAAGTTTAAAAACAATAATTTTTAAAAATAAATAAATAAATAAATAAATAAATAAATAAATAAATAATAATAATAATAATAATAATAATAATAATAATAATAATAATAATAATAATAATAATAATAATAAAATAATAATAATAATAATAATAATAATAATAATAATAATAATAATAATAATAATAATAATAATAATAATAATAATAATAATAATAATAATAATAATTAATAATAATAATAATAATAATAATAATAATAATAATAATAATAATAATAAATTACAATAAAAAAATTAAACACTAGTAATCAAAAGTAAAAACAAAACTTATACAAATAAAAATAGCAAACAAAATATACATGTTTCAACTTAGCAAAAATATATTAGTTGACGTTGATAAAAAGAAAATGAGACTTGAAAATAGAAATGTCATCCTTCAACCTTTAGAAAACGGGTTATCTTTGCAAGATGTAATACAAACGACGGCCTGTACTTTGCTTGAACATAATCAGTCATGTGAACAGTAAGGCTGTTTTAGGTTAAAATACACAATGTATTCAGGAAGATATGTAGAGAGGCGTTATAATTAATAAGCTCTTTGTGCTAAGATTCATATTTATATATATATATATATATATATATATATATATATATAATATATATTTATTTATAATATATATATATATTTATAAATATATATATATATATATAGCTAATAAATAATATCTTTTATATAAATATATATATATATATATATATATATATATATATATATATATATATATTTATTTATTGCACGACATATGAGTGCTCGCCTTAAACATATATATATTTATACCGCTATTATACTATTAAACGAATGTTTACTAAATCGCATTCCGCCACCGCACCTCTCCGTTCATTTGATCCGGTATTTAACTCAGCTACATACTCTATTTATTCATTTTCTTATATGCATTATCTAAATTTCCTTTAGCTATGACCATATTCTGTTTTTGGGGGCTCAGCCCCTGAGGGATCCCCCTACACCCTTTACGATCTTGAAACTATCTTATTCATGATCTACGATCTTATAAACATATATTCTGATACCAATATTGTATTTATTAAAAAAAATATTTACTAACTATGCACCGCACTGGCTCCCACACTGGTGCAGGCTATGGCTCATTTGCTCAGACACATGAGACTTCCTTATTCTCTTCTTATTGTTCTTTTTCCTTACCCTTATTCTTCTGTATATAGCATAACTATCTATCTGTATTCTTATCTACTTTTATTTCTATTGGACTACTCTATCTGGGTAGTCCCCAGATATACTATAGATGAATTGCAATCCCTCATTATCTCAAGTTCTATGACCTTATATATAACATATACCATCGATGCCTCAATTATGGGTCACTTAATACGTAAATACTATATTACTATATTCTATACCGCTACGGAGCTACTGATCACTCTGTTTTGAACCAAGCAGGGTTACCGCACTATTCAATCTCTGAGAACTAAATGATTCAATCTCGTCATACTATCTCATGTGACTCCGCCACTCCCAGATTCTGTAAACTCGACGTCCTAGTTGCATCTACTTACTCTGTATGCCATTTCTGTCCTTTCTTTTCACGCGGCGACCCATTCCTCCTCCTGTGGGTCCCTGTACATTCGACTCCTCCTATAAGTTCGCTTCCTCTCCCTATCTCTGAGCAATCTTCCATACAATATACATCCTCTACGGCGCTCAATTACCACTATTTGAGTGGAGTATAGCAACCCCCCATGAAAGTGAGGTTGCCCTAATAGGAGACACATCGATCGTGACGTCTAGTGTTTTACAATAATAGATCAAGGGGTCGTCTATACTCTTAGATTGTATAGTGGCGGACATGAACATGCAAACCTAATATATTATCCGCTAACGTCTGAAGGGTGATGGTGGTTGATTCTCAATAAATTGTGTTATAAGGCGTTGATCCTCAACCTAAGTCTCTAAAGACATCATTATCTCGGTCAAGCATGTAACTCTCTAAATCAATATAGCCATTGCCTCCAACACTCGGCCATACGTTAGACCAATAATTATACGTACTATAAGTGTAAATAAGAGATTTAATGTAAAATATTTATAGAGAAATCCAAGTCAGGTCGAGCAATATGACTTGGATCTCCACTGATCCATACGAGCCGGTAAAAAATCGACGTTCATTGGTACCATCAGTGTTAACTTACATAATATTCCAGTTAATAATAATAATTAATATTTAATAATAATAATATATTATCACCTTTTACATAAATATAAGTCCAATAAAGACGTATAATTATTAAATATTGGGTTTATATAATTTATATTATTAAAATACGGTTGGCCGGATAAAATGTGAATACTAATAATACTATACTATATCATATTTATATAAAATATAATATATATGTCAATATTAATAATATTACTATAATAATTACATTAAATATAATATAGAATATATAAATAATAGCAGTTAATAAATATATATATAATATTATAAATAATATATAAATATATGATTAATATAATTATTAAATATTCTATTTTATTAATTTTTCTAGTTTCATCTCTCAAATTCTCTTTCTTCTTCTTCTTCTCTCTCTTCTTCTTCTATTATTATTAATTATTATTATATTATTTCTTTATTGATTTATTTATTATTAACAATTCTGATTTTTTGATGTTTTCTTTTTAATTCCATTCCTTTCCAATTTCTAATTTAAAAAAAACTCCATTGCGTCCGCCCTCTCTCTCTCTCTCTCTCTCTCTCTCTCTCCTATCATTCTCGTTCTATTTTACAATTTACTTTCTATATATATGTATATATATATATTATTCAATTTTATTGATGTAGAGTTAATATCAATAGATTTGAATAAAGTTAAATAAAGTATAAGTACTTCGTGAGTTTATAGATAATAAAGGTAACAAATTAGTAGCAAATATTATACTAGTATATATATATATATATATATATATATTTTAATATATATATAAGTAAATCTAATTAAGTTTATATTATAGTATAACTTTTGACCTAACGAATAGAAATATCTTTCGCGCTACTTCTCATTCGGTACAGGGCTCTGAAGTTGGTTATAGAAGCCATATACCGTAGAGATTAAACAGTGGTGTGCAGCAGATCAGTTGCTAATTAGGCTTGTGCCCGATTGGTCTCTCTCGGTGGTTCGGAAAATCTATATTGACATTGTTTTCTTAAATTTTGTCAATGTGTAGTTCACCAATCCCAATTCTGGTAGTTGCTCGAACGTGGCGAGCTCATGAAGCACCTTTTAGATTTCATGGCAGAGAGGGAGTGAATTGTTCATATGGCACTATGCCCAATGTCGTATTGATTCAGGCCGCGTATGTGCGCGTGGCAAAATATATATCGCATAATAGCTAAGAATACTAAGTCAAGCCATGCGAGCGGGACTGCTGTGCCGATTAGGCATTTTCCAGCAGTCTGAGTGAGTCGCTAACAAGTTTCCTCAATGGTTTCCCCTAAGGTTCCGAACGGGATTAACTAACAGTATAAATAAAATGGATAAGAGAAGAATTAGTATTGAACTAGTAGTTAATTAGTATTAAGTATTTTATTAATAGCTAGTATTTAGTAAGATCATTAAAGAGTAATAATAGAGTTATGAATCGAGAGGCGTATGATATTTATGATTAGTATATATTGTACTAATAATGAGACATAGAGAATATATTATAGAGCTAACGAGGCCGGGTCTCAAGCACGTTATATAATGACAATTTCCACCTCAAAACTTCAAAGGTAGTAATAATGCTCAATACCCGGTACCAATACCTATACTAGTATACCTTATTACTCACTAACAAACCCTGTTCATGTGTCAAAACCAATTCCAATACAATTTACAAGCGAGACTCTTCCGTTTTGCTGAGTAACCCAAAATCGCTTATAATGTCTAATCACATAGTGTATACAAACAGATAAGTAGGACATGCCCTTGTTAGAGGAGAACGTGTCTTAAAGGAAGGAGAAGGAGAGGAAATGCCCAGAAATCTTGTGTCTTCCGTAATGGTATTTGAGTGCCTACGCGTGTGCTGCCCTGGTACCGATAGACCTAGGAGGCCGAAGAGATTTCGATCACTCTATTGATTCAGTTGAGAGAAAATTTTATTGGTCTCGTCGTAGTCAATCATATCAATTAAGATGCTAAAACTTTATTGCATGAAGATATCGATAGTTAAGTACATGTGCGCCGTGCTGAGAAAGTCCACATTTCATACTGATAAACTCGATTCCTATTACCATGAACCTTCATGCCTGTTCACGAGTCATTAGCTCTACGCGAGTCTCATTAACGCCCAAAATCAATGCCTAGTGGTATAATCTCATTTACTTTGGCTTAACATCTCTCTAGAGTAGGCATATGATTACCAGTAGCTTTGCACTTTAGTATAAGCGATATAAGGGGCGCTCCTAAACTTTGGGTGTCAGAAATTAGCGTCTAATATTGGGCAAGCCTACATGAGCCCTGTTGCTCTGAGTACTATGTTCTCCTTATTTACATTCTATTGCATCTCCTACCTAGCACCATTGTCTATTTCTTATATTATGCCCAGCCCATCTTATAGCGTTCTAGTATTGATTTGCCTTCCAATATCGACTGCATACGTTACTATTCTAAGAGTACATGCGAATATAATCTCACCTGATATCTATTTTCGTGTCCAGCACGGTATACAATTCCTCAATCCTCTCGATAATCACGCCACTCTAAAACGTCTGTTATCTTGCCAGAAGCACCTACTGTGAAGAACTCTTACAATTTCTCTACGTAATGAAACATTCAATTTCCACTTATCTGCTCCACCCCAAGGAGAGTGTTTATCGAAAAATCCACTTATTTGGAATATTACATGTATACATTCTGTACACATTATTCTCTTTTAAGCTGAGCTGGCACGATTTGAGGTGATTCATCTAGTGCACAACTCTGTGACGAAACCTTGCCATCTTGATCACTCTCACAATCGGGTATCTAAATTCACTAGCTTCCCATCTCCATATAGTTGGACGGGAGCAAATAAGCTCAGAAACCCCAAGCGCTTCTCCAGAATCCCTGCGTGGGAGACACTCTATTCCATACAAACTGACTCCTATCCTATTCTGATGATTTCATTAAGCCATTTAGTATGTTCAACGCACTATGTTTCTTAGAATTCGACAAACCACCTGCCTCACACAGACCCCCCCAAATATCATCCCCCTCTGGATGACACAACACTTGAGGCCTACCCTCGATGTGTCAACCAATAGTACATATCGCTTCTATAGGAGGAATGACCACCCAGAATTGCAGGCTGCTCCTGATTGGTATGAATGCTGACCGAAGCAAACTATTAGTATCTATACATATTTATGATTTCAATACTTTACTCTAAGAATAACAACAGAGAGAGACATTCATCCTGCCCTATATACGTTTTTTATTCATGGACAGCTTTGGATCTTGGTCAAGATGTTTTACCCAATAGGACTGGGACCCCTGTAGGGAGGGCCTTGCGATCGATTCTACGCTAACTCAAATCAAAAATATGATATGATCTGCTTGACTCTGATGACGCTTCGGCTTCGGCTTTAGCCACTAAGGTGGGAGCTTGTAATCGTTGACGGTGATGTGAGAAGGTTCATTCCTTCTTTGACTAAATCTTTCTCTCCTCATGAATTCACTCTATGTGTTTCGAATCGTGGCTTGTTCTCTGAGACAATTCAGAGCTAGAGACGGTGCATATCGGGAGGGAAAAAATTCTTGTTCTCTTATCATTCGCGGCAATTTTCATTCAGTTCGGAATCGTTTGCAGGATACTCTCGCACGAGCAAAGCGGCGGCCTTTTCATTTCAAAACGAAAGGCGCTAAACCTCCTTGGATCTCCTACTAACAAATCTTTTCTGCCTTCTTGCCAAAAACATCTCTAACAATTTCTGTTGTACGTCTTCTCTTTTTACCTATTGTTTCTATCCTGAGGGCGCTCTGTTTGCTAACGCTCCACTGAAAAGGTCAATCTCTTCGCCCTCCTATTTTCCACAAACTCAAACCTTGACGATTCTGGCATTCCTCCTCCTTCTCCTTCTCCTTTTCTCCTCTCAGGTGTCCTTTATTTTTACCCCTGATTACATTTAATCCGGTAAAAACAGTCAATGGATCTTTTGCGACTTAGGAAGGCGGGTGGCCCGGAGTGCATTCCTCCCCGAGTTTGAGGAATGTGCTTACCGTGCTGACCCCGCCCTCGCTTCAAACTATATTTCTCTATGTCTCAATATCTAGCTCAATACTAATGCTGACCCCGCCCCTCGTTTCAACTATATTCTCTATGTCTCAAACTAGCTCAATTACTAATACATAATTTACACTAGCTCATACTAATTCTCTTCCGACCGTCCCTGGCTGACATTAATCTCACCGCACTAAAGCCTGCAAGCTTCTCATCTGCGTAATTTGGCTTAGCGGATGGGAAACTTTGCGTGTTGCAAACACCCCCTCCCTGAAATAGGGCTCTGCCCGTGAGTGGTGGGAACAACTAAAAAAAAATGTTTTTTTTTTTTTTTTTTTTTCTACCACTCCACCTATACCACAGTTGCAATAACTTCTTCACCAGCCTTATGTGGGGAACCTTATCAAAAAGTTATATATAATATATATAATCATAATATCTATCATTATATATATTATATATATATATATTATTTATTATTATATATAATATTATATATATATATATATATATATATATATAATATATATATATAATATATATATAATTATATATATATATATATATAAATATATAGAGAGAGAGAGAGAGATGAGAGAGAGAGAGGGAGAGATTGACATAGTTTTTTTTTAAATTAGAATTGGAAAGGAAATAAAAATTAAATTTTAAAAAAAAAAACAGGCAAAAAAATCAAATTCATATTAAATTTCAATAATAATTAATAATGAAAATATGATAATAATTTCATAAAAATAATAATAAATAATAATAATCAATATTTTTTTCTTCTTAATAATAATAATAATAATTTTTACCTAATTTAACTTAAGATACTTGAAACAGAAGAGTTTCCCATTAAAAATATATCTTTCACTCAAGGAAAACGAATTTTTTGACAAATTTTAAGGGTGAAAAATTATATTATTTTTCGTACTTTATAAAATAACATATTATTTCTAAAGTAAGGAACTTTAATTGACTTCAATTTTTGAAAAGAAAAGGATAATTTTTATTATACATGATTTTAATTATAATTTTTGGATTTAAACTCTATTATGAAAATAATTTTATTAAATTTCTGCTGTCAAAGAATGAAAGAATTCGGATACAATGCAGTAAATATGAGAAAACAAATTCGCTCAAATAGTTCTTCAGCGACAAATCTAAAGATGAGCTAACCATGTTATATCACTATACATTTTTGGCGCAATTTGATTGGTGAACATTATATAATAATACTGATAATGTGCTCGCAATTGATCCTACAAATTTACAGATTACTCTGGGCATGTTATATTTAATATTAATTCATTCTTGTAATTGATCCGCTTTTTCAAAGCGCAATATATATATATTATATATTATATATATATATATATATATATATATATATATATATATATATATTATATATATATATATATATATATATATATTATATATATATATATATATATATATAATATATATATTATATATATAATATATATATATATATATATATATAAATGAAAATAATAATGAAATTTGAAAAAAGAATTGATTTATTTTTATCTCATCTGGTCAGTCATCGGCGCATCAATAGATTGACTGGACGCTTCGCCACTTGATATATATATTATATATATAATATATATATATATATATATATATATTATATAATATATATATATATATATATATAATATATATCAATAGGGAATATATAATATATATATATATATATATATATACTTGCTGTCTTACTGTCCTTCCCCAGGAAGGTCCTGGTCTTGTAGAAAACCACGACCTGCCAGTTGGACTCAGCATGCGTCTCCACTCGACTTGTTTTCCCACAGTCTTCTCTCTTGTATTCCTCCACCGCAGGCAGCCACATCTCATCAACGAATCTTGCAATGACTCCCTCCATCTCTTCCTGGTCTTCCTCTGAGTCTTTTTCCATCCGGCATCCACTCCCATCGTTTCTTCACCAGCCTGTGCTTCCTGCATCCCTTTCAGATGTTCACTACCATATAATTCTTGCCACATCTATCCTTCCTCACCATATGTGTCACTCCGACTTCCCTTTCTGACCTCTTTATTCCTTATAATCTATCTTCTTAGTCTTTCCAATTATTGCTCTCAAAGATCTTCATCTTCGTTGCTTGTATCCTACTTTCATGCCTTTTGATAGAACACCATGTCTCTTCTTTCCGTATAGCAAATATAGGTTGCGAACAATCTTTTCCGTAAATACTTCTTTTCACCTCTACCACCCATATATTGGTCTTTCACCAAAGGAACACAGCCCCTGCCGCTCTTCCTAACTTCGTTACCCTATGGTGTTCTCTGCATCACACCCTCCGTCATCTGTATATATTCCACCCAGGTATTTAAATTCTTTAACTTTTTCTTCAAGCTTTCTCCATTTTCCAAAAATCTCCCACCCTCATCACCCTCCCAGACTTCCAACATCACTTCTGTTTTTTCAGTGTTCATTTGTAATCCTTTTGCTCCATGTTTTTCCACGGAAACATTCTCTGGTAATTCTTTCCATTCCTTCTCTACTTTCACTCCAATAATATATATATATATATATTATATATATATATATATATTATATATATTATTCATATATAGTAATATATATATATATAATATATATATATATATATATATATATATATATATATATATATATATAATATATATTATATATATATATTTATATAATATATATAATATATATATATATATATATATATATACTATATATATATATATATATATATATATATAATATATATATATATATATATATATATATATATGTATATATATATATATTATATATATATATATATATTATATATATATATTAATATATATATATATATATATATATATATATAATTTATATATATATATTATATATATATCTATATATATATATATATATATAAATATATAATATATATTATATATAATATATATATATATATATATATATATATATATATATATATATAACCGGCACTGCGGGCGGCTGATGGGTCTCGGGACTGAACCCTAATGCGTGGACGAACTCGGAAACCATTAAATTTACGTCGCATGCGCGAAATAAAAAAATAATGTTGCTAAAATGACTTACGAACGTAACTGGGATGCCTGGAAGGTTAAATGTAGCTAAAAACTGCCTAAAATATATAAAAAAGACTAAAAGGTGCCAGAAATATATCAAAAAGGCTAAAAAGTGCAGAAATATAGCAAAAAGGCTAAAAACGTGCCAGAAATATACCGAAAAGGCTAAAAAAAGGTTCCGGAAGGTAGCTTAGTTTTAGAAAGTCGCTAAAAAATGACAAAAATATATCAAAAAGCTAAAAAAGTGCTAAAAATCCTAAAATTTACCAATAGATTGCCAGAACTATAAGAAAAAATTATTAAAAAGGTTCAAGAAGGTAGCCGAGTACAGAAAGTCGCTAAAAAGTGCTAAAAATGATATATGTATCGACAGGTTGCCAGATTTAGCTACAAATATGGTGCCTGTCGGTTTCCCTCCCCTTACTACTCACTCCGAGAAGATGACTCAAACAAACGAACATTATCGTTACAGACTTCATTTATCATTTTCAATTAATTTTGGATTACGGTCTTCCATCTTTTCATAATTATCACAGTTCGAGAATTCATCGTTAGACATAGCAAACTTCCTTTTCGGGATGGATTTCTTTCATCATTTTAAGTTTGGATTATGGGCAGAAACTTATTTTTGGATTCCACTATGAACTCAGATTCCTTTTCGAATTCTAAATGGTTCTGTGCCAGCTCCCTTTTATTTATGAAGAAATCTTTCAAATAAAGGACCTAAATTTCAAGCAACTTCGCCTCTACACATGTCTTGCAATGTTTCTTTCGTAACTACAGCTTTGAAAACTATTTCCGTGCGCATTGATCAAATCATGGATATATTAGAAACGCCCTATACTGGATCTTTTCTTGGATTTAACGGTTCGATCGATGTGGCCTATTTAATTCTTGTGAATAGCTCAATTGTTCTATATCACTAATTATGTATAAATATTTTTGTATTTTTATGCATTCAAATGTTTGTGTGTTTGCTTATTTCTAACGGATATAACCAAATATGCTTGTGTATAACGTACTTGTATTTTTATGTATACCATTTTACATTTGTATTTTTATGCATTCAAATGTTTGAATGTCTGCTTATGTCTAAGGGCCATAAGCAGATTGCCATATATTTGAGGTCTTATGTCATTATATATTATTTATTTTTCATTTCATTTAAATGTTAATATGTTTGTGCACATTATTTTTTTTCGTAATGCCCCCAAATATGTATTACATTTGACAGATTATTCTTCATTTTAATTTATTTCAGGACTACTTTACCACTCCGCGTTTAGCGTGGGAAGTAATGTAGTACCCTCTATTGTAACTATTCGCAAAAATTTTAAATTTGTTTTTATGTTTAAACTCTATGCAAAATTTGCGTAAGCAAAATTTTGCCATAAGTACATCAAATATTATATTGTGGCGTCTGGGGCAGGTGGCTGCTAGCCCACTGATGACTCCTAAGCAGCCTCCGGAAAAGAAACGCCCACTTAATCATTGACAAGCTTTTAACTCTTCAACATTCAAAAAAACAAATCCCTCTATAAAGGTGGTTCTCAAGACAACTACTTAACCTCCCTTCAAAATTGGTGACCCTTGGCAGAAGAGTGACATGTGCCAATGGAGTGGCACAACAAACATCAGCAAGCAACCATCAAATCAAGTTTCTTTCTACTGGGGCGCTCTCGTTCGGTCATCCTGTGCTGCCTGTACCGTGCTTCTCACTGCAGGTGCGGACCAACTGCACTAAGAGTTAACAGAGTGGGTCGAAGCCTTCTCATGACCTATAAGTGTGCACACCTTGGCTTTCACCCTGACAGCTACTCGCTCTACTAACCAATCGCTCTCTTTCCTTCTCCTTCTCCTTCCTTCTCCTTCGCGGCATGTCACTGGGGGGAGTTTTTGTTGGCGTCTGGGGCAGGAAGGCTGATAGCCACCACTGATGACTCCCTAAGCAGCCTCCGGAAAGCAAAACCGCCACTTTATCATGACAACGCTTCAACTCTCAACATTCTAAACATCCCACTATTGAAGGTGGTTCTCAAGAAAACTACTTACCTCCCTTCAAATTGGTGACCCTGGCAGAGTGACCTGTGCCAATGGAGTGGCACAACAAACATCAGCAAGCAACCATCCAAATTTCAAGTTTCTTTTTCTACTGGGACGCTACTCTGTCTCATCCTGTGCCGCCTGTTACCGTGCTTCTCACTGCAGGTTCGGACCAACTCCACGTAAGAGTACAGAGTGGTTCGAAGCCTTCTCAGTGACCTTAATGTGTGCACACCTGGCTCTCACCTGACAGCTACTCGCTCTACTAACCGACGTCTCCTTCCTTCTCCTTCTCCTTCCTTCCTTCTTCGCGGCACTGTCACTGGGGGGAGTTCTGTGGCGTCTGGGGCAGGAGGGCTCGATAGCCCCACTGATGACTTCCTAAGGCAGGCCCCGAAAAGAGAAAAACGACACTTTATCATTGACAACGCTTCAACTCTTTCAACATTCAAAATCCCTCCTATTGAAGGTGGTTCTCAAGACAACTACCTACCTCCCTTCAATATTATAAAGCCACGTTGCATTGAGGATTACCAATCAGGATACAAAGTTCAGAAGAAATAGACTACACTTAAAGATACTCTCTCCAGTATCTCCTCCAAACATCAAAATTACAAGAAAAAAGCAGAATTTCAAAAAAGTGGAGTCAGAAACAGGAACAACGCCAGTCACTCGTCATTCTATTTATGAAGTAAAAGAGTATTTCAACTGTCTGGCAACTTTTAATTTTCTACACCTTATTTATTGTATATTATGATGTTTTATAGCATTTTAAATCATTATCCAATTCATTATAGAGGCCTACATCATCAAAGAATCAAAAAAAAAAATAACATTCAAAAAGAACTGTACAATAAGAGGTCCAATATATATAATATATATATATATATATATATATATATATTATTATATATATATAATATATATATATATATATATATATATATATAATATAATATATATAATATAAAATATATATATATACTAATATACTATATATATATAGAAGCTCTGTGGTATTGTTGTTGTTTGCCGACAGAAACTTCTTGCTTAAGGTTGTGAAACAAGGTAGCAATTTTGAGCAGGAAATGTAGCCTGTAACAGAAACCCAAGACGTCCTGGGTAACAAATAAAAATAAATAATATGCTAATTCAGATAATGATCATATATAAATAATTATAGTAATAAATAAATAAATAAATAAATAGCAGTTATTTAACATAAACAAGTAGGACCTACATCGGCCTACTTGCATTTGGAAAAGTATTGGAAAAGTATTTACAGAAGGAAATTTGAGCGTAGGTTCCCTACTAGGAAAACCCCTGAGAAAGAATTAGGCCTTCGTTTATATCTAACCCAAGGCTTTCTACCATGAATAGACTAGCTAAAATAGATGGTAAAATATACAATATAAAACTGTTACAAAAGTCATTTCACACCTGGGGCCTCCTAATAGGGCCTACTTAATTATTTTAATTTTTGCATAAAATATTAAATATTTTTGGCTCACTACACTCACCGCATAAAACAGTACACAAAGTTCTTTATAAAGATGTTATTATAATGTTTATTTAATAAATTAATTCAACAATAAGATGACGAAAAATCCGCGTGCTTAGCCTAAGATAAATGGCGGTTAGAAGAACGAAATAAAGTGTTGCCATCTCAAATAAATTTCAATAAATTTTTGAACACAGTTTATAAATTACAGTGCGTAATTTTTTTATTTTGTTTATTTAGTGTTGCGTTGCTATTATAGAGTTCACATGACCTCCTCACTACAGGGACTCCCCTGCAGTGCTAAAAGCACGATACTTTAATCCAAATAGCGCGCCGGCCATCGAATATGCCTAGTAGGAGCTTGGGATGGAGTCTGGACAGGATTCCAAGTTTGCGAACGCGTGATCGGGCTAGTCGGAACGTATGCTTGTGTCGTAGGAGTAGGCCCGAGGTGGAGCTGGAGGTGAAGAATCCTGAGCCGGAGTGGAGGGAGGCAAGGGTAACGATGACCGTGCGGTGGAGTCTGAGACGGTCGTATTGGTGCTGTTGGCAAAGGAGAAGGAGGGGGAGGAGGATAAGGAAGAGGATCAGGAAAAGGGAGAGGAGGAGGAGAAGGAGGAGGAAGAGATGCAGGAGGAGAGTTAGGAACGTTAAAAGAACGAGTTGAAAGGGGAGAAAGTGAAATAAAAGGTAAAGCGTCAGGGTCGAGAACAGGAAGTGGATTCACCTGGAAGAAAGCAGGCTTAAGGCGGTCGATCGAAACGACTTCTCTGCGTGTGGGACGTTGGATCGTGAAAAATTTCTCCTTCCTAAGTATCACTGGAAAAGGTCCATCGTACTTAGGTTGGAGAGCGGTGTGGTTTGAGTCATGTCGAACAAAGACATGAGTGCAGGAAGAAAGGTCCTTAGGGATATAGGAATGCACCTTGTGTGGACGAGAAGGAGTTGGTCTCCACGACGAAGCACAACGCCTCAAGCGGGTAAGATAAGCAAGCGGGTCGGCTGTAGAAGGAGGAGAAGACTGTGAAAAGAAGTCACCGGGAAGACGAAGAGGAGAACCATATACTAATTCAGCAGCCGAACAGTGCAGATCCTCTTTAACTGCGGAGCGAATGCCAAGCATTACAAAAGGGAGAGTGTCAGTCGAATTTTTCGGATTGGGCTGAGCTAGAAGAAAAGCCTTTAGCTGACGCTGGAAATGTTCGACAATGCCGTTCCCTTGTGGGTGCAAAGGTTGGAGGGCCACGCTGCTTCCAAGAAGCCGGCTGCCGCCACTGGGAGGTTCCACAGGTCGAGGAGAGAAGTTATAGAGAAGTCGGCGCGGGGGCGTCGAGAGCGGAGCACCCCAGAAGGAGGTGCTCTATTGTATATTGAGAGTTATGACATCTGGTGCAAGTGTGGGAGGTGACATTGTCTAGTTTGAATCTATATTATTATTGCATTGAGTTTGGGTGTGTGACCTGATCACTCCGGGCGAGGTCCATTTGGCCTCTTCTGGACAACGTTTCTTCTCTAGGGGAAAGTTTTGGGGAGGGGGTGTTTAATAAATTGTTATTTGGGTGGTTTTGAAAGTATGTGTTGGTTAGATGGGTATGGATATGTGTAATCCTGATAACCATATTTTTGGGGAGGGATGGTGGGGGAATATATATTGTAGTGTTTTCTTGGTTGTTCTAAATAGAATTGAACTGGGTGAAGAACGGGGATGGAGGAAATTTGGGACAAAGGGGTGGTGGATTGCCGGGATTTTCTGTTAGAATTGAGGTCCCCACCATCTGCTAGGTTTGTGGAGATGGGTTTGAGGATGGAGGTTCGTCATGAAATGGTTTGTGATAGGGGTGGTTTATTAGTTGGCCAACCTGTGCTATAATCTGGTTTAGGGCTGGTGTTTTGAGAGATTTTGTAATTTAGGTATGTGTGTGTTCGTGTGGGAATTTTACATGTGCTGGGAACCATTGCTGGTTGATGGCATAGTTTAAGGTTTGTCTTAAGGAAGTTATTTCATAGGTAGTGTATTGAGTGTGTGTTTCCTATATCCCGAAAGTTTGTGTTGGAAAAAAGGCTCGGAGGTGTTTAGTTTTCGTTGCAGTGCGGAAGTGATTTGGTCGATGGTGTGGTGTTTCGGGTGAAGCTGGGGGCGGTCGAGAACGTCATATGCAGTGTCGTAGTAAGTGCCTTAATATTTTTTTTTTGGGGTTTTATTTTCAATAGAAGGGGTTGTTGTTCAGAGGTTGGATGGGATGGAGGTGAAGGATTCGATGTCGGTCAGATGGTTTTTAGAAGGGTTATGGAGGGCTTAAGGGGGGAGATGCCGGTCTTCTGTTGGAGGTTAAACCCAATTTTCTAATAAATGTTAGATATTCTTGGTATTGTCGTGGGCTATGTTTACGTTGAGTGTTGGGAAAGGCTGATGTTGTTCTCATAAGTTAAAAGTTTGGTGGATTGGTGGGTTGGGGGTGGGCAGATCTGCAGTGAAAAGTTGAATAAAAATAGGGATCTAGATGAGAATGACTCCCTGTGTGGGACGCCGTTTTGTAATTTGAGAGAATGGGAGAGGTTATTTTTGTTTAAGACTTTTGCAAAACGGTTGGTGGAGGAAATGAAAGCCATTTTTTTGTCATTATTTCCATAGGGGGGGAGTTGAGGATTTTGAATAAGGATGTGTGTGGGGATGGGTTCGAGATGCTTTGTTTATGTCTATTGCAGTGAGTAATAGATATTGGGAAGGTGATTGAGTTAAGCCGTTAATGGTGTGTTGTTATGAAGGAGGAAGGCTGTGAGTTGTGGAATGGTTTGCTTTTGAATCCGTGTTGGAAATGTCTGGGAGGGAATGAATTGGGAAATTTTATTTAATATTAATTTCTCTAGCAATTTACTGATGGAGCAGAGGAAAGAAATTGGGCGACAGGAGGAGGTGGGAATTGGGTCTTTTTTTTCGTTTGAGTTTAGGGATTTTTGTATGCTTGTTTCCAGATTGGGTCCGGGAATGTAGTTTTGAGTTGCCAAGAGATTCGTTTGAATATGTCTGTGCATTAGAAGGATGCTTTTTCCTCGAGGGTTTTGATGTGCAGGTTGGAGATATGGAGTCTGAGCCTTTGCTTTTGAATTTTGAGGGTTTTAAGGGGTTTCTGATATCATGATTGTTAGTGAATGGCGCGGTTGGGAGGTTGTTGCGTCTAATTGAGTTTTCGGAGTGTTTTTTTTGGTGTTTCCTATTATCAGGGTGTGTTGGTTTACGGGAGATGTTAGCGTAGTGTTTAGCAAGGCTGTCTGATTGTTGTTTTGGGGAAGGTTATTTTGTGAGTTGCTTAATTTTTTTATTACTTGCCAGGTTTACTTATTGTCTATGCGGAGCATGTTTGTGTGTAAAGATATATCAGAAAAAACCTTATTTTACGTGTTGCGTGCGTATATTGAGGTTAGAGATTTGGGTGTTTAGGTTTGTTTATTTGGTTAGAAATGTGTGGGTTGTATAAGGATGGAGTTTTCGGAGGGAGTTTCTTTGTTTAATGAGTCGGCTGTTGATATTGGGGTTAAGTTTGGGTTTTATAATTTCTGTGGCCTTTGGTATATAAAGGTTTGCAGATTTAATGATTGTATTGTTTAAGTGAGTGATGGAGGTGTGAAGGGATTTTGTATCGTGGATTTGTATTGGGTTTATATGGGTTTCGATATAGTTAGTGTATGCGGGCCAGTTTGCCTTTTTGTCAGTTTTGTGTATGTAGTAGTTTTTTTGGGGGGGATTTGTTGGGGGTGTGCTTAAAGAAATAAAGAATAGGAAGTGTGGTCGATAGTAGCGCATAATGGTGATCCCATGTTAGTAAGGGGTGTAGGGAGGGGGAACAGAATGTTACGTCTGGGGAAGTAGGGAATTGGTTGACTTGGGGAGGGATTTCGGGTGGGGAGTTTTTTTAGAATTAAGGATATTTAGGGATCCAATTCGTTTAGGATTGGTTGCCTCGGGGTTCGAAGGGTAGTCTTTATACCAGGCAGTGTGGGGGCATTAAAATCGCCTCCGAAGATGAGATTTGAAGTGGGATAAAATTGTTTGGTAGGGGTGTAGGTTGTTTGGGGGGGATTTGGGGAGGTGGGAGGTGGCGAATGTAGAGATTGAAGATGTTGTAGGTGGTCTTGTTCAGGAGGAAGGAACAGGATTGGGATTTTATTAGTGCGTTTGGTAATAAAGTGAAAGTGTCGGAAGTTGTGTTGTGGATAAGTAATGTTGTTATGGATCAGTGTTAAGAGGGAGTGTTGGGGGTGGGTGGTCGGAGGGGGAGTAGATGGCGTCATACCAATAAAACGGTGGGAAGTTGGGGTGTTTTGGGGGGGAGGCTTCTTTGTATGATGGCTATATGGATGTTGTATTTTTTGAGGAAATGGTTGAGTTCTATTTATTTATTGGTTAGGCCATTGATATTTAATTGTAATATATTGAAAGTTAGGGGGTTAGTTTTGGGAAGAGGGGGATTTTGTAGGGCTGCAATTAGCACAGTAGAAGCCTGAGTTATTTCTGGGGAGGTTTTGGAATGGGAAGCAGGTCAGGTGAACCCATTTGAGACAACTTTTACATTGAATGCTATTTAGTTCGACTTTGAAGTTGGCATTATGGCAGTTAATTAAATTCTAAGGGGAGCCTGGTTTTTCTCGACATCACCCGACCGAAGGAGAAGCAGTCCCATCACCAAGAATAAAGAAACAGACAGGAGACATTGTTGAAAGAGTGAGATAAAGGCATCAGAAAAGCAAAGTTTAATACGACCTGTGGGTTCGGCATCCACCTGGCACCTGTCGGCAGTGATCCTCCTAGTGGAGGGGGGTTGTCAAGTGTTCTTGTTGCTTCTCCCCCGGGGCAGAAGATACGTCTTTCAGATGGGCTCCCACTCCGGTGCGAGGCAAACAGTTTCGCCTCATGAAGACGACACTCATCGAAACTTTTATATATATTAAGGATTTGGGTGGATATACCAAATCTTCTTCAGTAGAAACTGCAGCAAGGATTAAAAACAGACCAGACAATTTCCAGATCCAAAAACCTATATTTAAAACAATACATAAATAAATAACATGATACACAATATAACAACAATAAATACAATGAAAAATAACAATAAGATGAATAGTAAAAATAATACTACTAGTTTATAAATGCTTGTGAAGGTTTTAAGAGAGATACAATTTTTAGAAAAGTTTACCATATAAAATATTTTCTTTCGCTCAAAAATAAAAAGGGAAACTATTATATTTTGGAACATGTATTTCGAATGGAATATATATAATAAATCATTTTAATATGAAAATACAAACTTAATGTTACTTTGACATATAAAAGCTAAAGAATAAGTATCACTGAACACTTTAATTTCTAAACGCAAAACATATCACTGAATAAACACGTTTGATTGATACACCGTTAGGTACCTACCCAAGATGCATACGAGGTAATGAACGGTGGTTATACACAGCAACTTCTTTAAGCAGTACAATATGATCACCAAAAACTGTTTTAACATTTGATGAATACAATAAACTTCTAGAAGCACATAAACACAATTCAGGATCGAAGAAGACGGAGAAAAAGCAATTACGTGAGATCTAAAATGGCGGCGACCGAGAAGAAGGCAGAGCGATTGCAACGCCACCAAACAGCAGCGAGAAGAAGCAAAAAGAGAAAGAGAGAGAGAAGAGAGAGAGAGAGAGAGAGAGAGGAGAGAGAGAAGAGAGGGAGAGAGAGGATAAAAAGATAGATAGAAATAAAGATAGAGAAGAGACAAAGATAAGAAGGCTAAATTACTCCTTCCGTAGTGGAACGTTACGGAAACATTAAGGAGAACCGAACAACCGGACGTAAAGGTCTCCCAAAACGCGAAGTAGAACACGGTCGAGAAGAACCAGGACTCGAAGGAGATGGAGGAACCGAAGGGGCTGGAGGAAGTTGAGAGACCGGAAGAGCTGAATCAGAAACCGTGGGGGAAAGCGGAAGAGGCGGTATGGCAGGAGCAGGTGTCGATGGGGACACACGAGGAACGATGGGTAAGAAGGGGGTAGAGGAACTAGGAACGGGATGTGAAGAACTAGACGGAGGAAGTGCGGGCAGCGGTAGGGGACAAGGCGGCGACGGAGCAGGGGGAATAACAGGTAGCAATGGAGTAGAGCGAGGAGAAACCTGGGGTGCAGGAAATGGAGAAGGAGTGGTCGAAGACACAGGATCGGTGTCTAAGAAGGCAGGCTTGATCCGATCAACCGAAACGTTCTCCACTTTAGTCCCCTTTTGCAGTGAGAAATACTTACGATGGCGCTGTAACACACGGAAAGGTCCATCGTATCGGGCCTGAAGTGGACCGCGATGCGAGTCGTGACGGACCAACACGTGTGTACAGGAGTCGAGTTCAGCTGGTATATACGTGGCACGACGAGACTGACGAGGTAAGGAAGGCTTCCACGAATCAGCACACTGACGAAGACGGGCAAGGAAGGTATGCTGATTGGAAGAGGTAGGCGAAGGAAGAATGAATTCGCCGGGAATGCGAATAGAGGAACCGTAGACCAGTTCAGCTGATGAACATTGGAGGTCCTCTTTATAAGAAGTTCGGATGCCGAGGAGAACAAGAGGAAGCGTTTCAGACCAATTTTCGGGGTTCCCGTGTGCCATAAGAGAAGCCTTAAGCTGGCGGTGAAACCTTTCTATGATGCCCTGAGCCATAGGGTGGTAAGCACATGAACGGAGACGCTTAGAGCCGATGAGGACCATGAGGTCTTTCCATAAATAAGACTCGAATTGGCGGCCTTGGTCCGTTGAAACCGAAGACGGAGTGCCAAATCTCGCTATCCAATTAAATAGAAAAGCCTGAGCAATGGTCTCACTAGAAGTATCTCGAAGAGGGATGGCCTCGACCCACCGGGTGTAGCGGTCAATACAAGTGAGAATGTGGGTGAAACCATTTGAGGAAGGCAGAGGTCCGACCAAGTCAATGTGGACTTGGTCAAAGCGTTGTCCCGGAGGAAGAAATTGATCGACGGGAGCGTTAGTATGCCTGTGAACTTTGGACCGTTGGCAGCTAAGGCACTGGGAAGTCCACAGTTTAACGTCCTTAAGAAGTGACGGCCAGACGAAATGTTTGCCGACCTTAACCTGCGAACCTTTTACACCAGGATGCGAAATATCGTGTATGGTGTGAAATACAAGACGACGCATGGGAGTAAGAACGACAGGTCGAGGCAGACGAGAAGACTAGTCACAAAGAAGTGTAAATTGGAAACCAAATACCTCTACGCTCTGAATGTCGAAGGTAGAATTGGCTGGGAAAGTAAATTCCTCCAGCTGTTGAAGACGGGACATCTCCTCATAGTTGATAGAAGAAAGAGGAGAAATGGCATTAATGCGGGAAAGGGCATCAGCAGGAATATTCTCAGCACCTTTAACGTGACGAATGTCGGTGGTGAACTGAGCGATAAACTCGAGATGACGTGCCTCGCGAGGTGATTGTTTGACAGTAGAGGCAGTGATGGCATGGGTGATAGGCAGGTGATCGGTAAGAATATGAAATTCTCGCCCCTCAATAAAATAGCGAAAGTGTTTGATGGCGAGATAAATGGCCAACAATTCTCTTCCGAAGGCACTGTACCGAACCTCAGGAGGTTGGAGTTTCCTAGAAAAAAATGCTAAAGGACGCCACTCACCATCAAGAAACTGCTGTAGAACAGCGCCCACCGCATAATCCGAGGCATCGGTATGGATCCGAGTTGGTGCGGTGGTAGAGGGGAAGACGAGAAGAACGGAGGAAGCCAGGGCTTCCTTGATGGAGGTGAATGCATGGCGGGCCTCGTCGGTCCAGTCAACGGTGACAGAGGCCGAAGAACCTTTCCGAGAGGGCTTGAGAAGAGCGTTAAGAGGGCGAAGTATTTCTGCCGCCGACGGGATGAATCTGTGATAGAAATTAATCATACCGAGAAAACGACGGAGTTGACGCTGTTTAGAAGGAAGGGGGAAAGAACGAATAGCAGAAACACGATCGTCGAGAGGACGGACTCCCTCGGAAGAGATGGTGTGTCCAAGAAAGGTCAAGGAAGGAACACCGAACACACACTTCAAGGAATTGACGCGTATGCCGTACTCACTCAACCTTGCGAAAACCTGTCGAAGATGAGAGATGTGCTCTTCCGGAGAGGAGCTAGCGATTAGGAGGTCATCTATATACGCGAAAACAAAGGGTAAACCGCGAAGAATGGAATCTATAAAACGTTGGAACGATTGCGAGGCGTTCCGGAGACCGAAAGGAGTCCTTAAGAACTCAAAAAGACCGAATGGGGTGATAACAGCGGTCTTGTGGACATCGTCAGGATGGACGGGAATTTGGTAAAAGGCTTTTACCAAATCGACCTTCGAAAATATGGAGCACCCGGACAGATGAGCGGTAAAATCTTGGATATGAGGGACAGGGTATCTATCCGGGCGTGTGATGGCGTTCAGGCAGCGGTAGTCACCCGTCGGGCGGTAATCCCCATTTGGTTTAAGTACGAGATGCAGAGGAGAAGCGTAGTCCGACTTAGAAGGGCGGATGATGCCTTGCTTAAGCAGAGAGTCGAACTCCTGTTTAGCGGCCTGAAGTTTGTCCGGGGCAAGACGACGAGCGTGGGAGAAAGGAGGCCTCCCGTTCGTCTCAATGTGATGTACAACATTGTGCGTAACCTCTGGAAGAGCCGAGATAGGAGAGAC
Organism: Trachelipus rathkii; assembly: GCA_015478945.1. Classification (NCBI taxonomy): domain Eukaryota; kingdom Metazoa; phylum Arthropoda; class Malacostraca; order Isopoda; family Trachelipodidae; genus Trachelipus; species Trachelipus rathkii. The sequence continues at coordinate 5,154 of JABUQX010004235.1, read as the reverse complement.
AAGATTGGGAAACTCTGAAAGAAGAAGAGATTCATAAGGGGTATCACCTGCAGGAAGTTGGATTCCACTGACGGAAGAGGTAGCACGAATGCAAGCGGAAGAGAACTGGGTTTCAAAATCAATAAGACGGTTATGGTGCAAGTCCACGAGGATATTAAAGTGAGAAAGAAAGTCCGCGCCAATGATGGGGAGAGTAACATCTGCGATTACGAAGTTCCACAAAAAATCGCGGCGAAACGAAAGGGTAAGATGCAGTTGTTTCGTGCCATACGTGTTAATGATGGAACCGTTTGCGGCTTGTAATGAACCCAAGGGTTCAACAGTCCGGTTTTTCTGTAGGAAGAAGCGAGGTAAAATAGAAAAGGAACTACCCGAATCGATCAAAAATGACAATGCAGTGGATGGATCATATACACAAAGCAGGTTGGACGCAGGGGGTACCACGCCGTGCGTATTTACGACGTGGTAGGCGAGTTTAAAGGTTCGTATGCACAGGGTTTGAGGCAAGTGCGGGTCTGGTCTCCCCAACGTTGGTGGTTGCGGCACACACCTTGCTGATTGTGAGACGGAAAAGGTGCGGGAGAACCTTGAGAAGACGATTGAGCAGCAGCAAATTGACGAGACGGAGTGGGGGAACGACGGAAAGAACGACGATGTTGAGAGGAAGAACGAGGGTAATGGCCATAAGGAATAGATGGTACAGGCAAAGGATACGAGAAGGAAGAAGGTGTAGGTGAAGGATAGAAAGGAGGTGAAGTATAAGTAGGAGAAGAAATTGAGCGAGTCTCCAGGGATCGAATCCTATTAGTAAGGTCAAGGATAGTATTCTCCAGAACCTGAATACGCGACTGCAGATATGCAATGTCAGTAGGCGGAGATCTAACTGCATTTATGGAACTTGTTGCTTGCGGAGTGGTAATTGGTTGCGAACTAATATCTAGTGGCCCGCTCGAAACAAATGAGGCTTGGGGCAGTATGTTTGCGGTCGTTAGAGGTTTAGCCTTACAAATTCTATCGGCGTATGTTGCCAACTCCTGCAAAGGGCTGTTGGGATCCACTGTTGCGAGCTGCAACTGCATTTCAGCGGGCAGCTTCTGCAGAAAGAGATGGCGTACTATATTTACACAATTTCCAACTGGCGGGCCATCCAGCAGTCCCAACATATCTGATAGCAACACAGAGGGCAGCCTGTCGCCCAAAGACTCGTTTGTTAGAAGCTTCTTTACCTTTTCGGCATCAGTTTCACCTAACCTTGATAAAAGTTCAGATTTGAGTTGTGTATAATGCTGGTTATGTAGGTGCAGCTGCGGCAAAACATCCTTCAGCCTCTGCAACACCTTAACTGGCAGAATATTAAGGAGGGCACGAAAACGCGCTGTTTCCGTCGTGGCCTCTAACTGTAATTCCAATAAAGTAAAAGTTAAATCTAAGTCATTTTCAATGAATTTTCCAGTGTATGTTGCGTTTTCTCTATTTGCAGGAGCTGGAGGTGAAGAAGTGATATTTGAATCACTGTTAGTTGCATTATCAGGAGGAGACATTCTCGTAATATTTATAGCAGCAATGTGAATTAAAAAGTAAAAAAAATATATATATAATGCAAAAATAGGAGCACGTGGACAGAAGGTACTGCCCAAAATAAATTGTTATTAACTAAATCTAAAAATGTAGTTGAAAATATATGATTAAAAAATACTTAAAACTATCTAAAAAAAACTAGAGAAGGCGACACACGTCAGTTTTTAAACTACAAAATATAACCCGTTTATGGGGTCGTAAACACTAATAAATGTAGCCGCTTTTACGGGCTAATGTAATGGTAAAAAAATAAATCTGGGAATGGCCCAGAAAATAATGTAAAATAATGTTATAAAAAATATAAAATTTATATAAATGAGACTCTTTTTTTTTAAATTTTCTTGATACGAGGAACCGTCTGTTGGAATTGCTTGAGTACTGGATGCTGAAGGAAAAACGCTTGGAGGCTCCAGTAGGTTGAAGGTGGCTGAGTGTTGTAACTGTGGTCATAAACTCCAGGGTCACCAAAATGAGGACTTGGGTGGATGTACCAAATCCTCAGTAGAAATTGCAGCAAGGATTAAAGAGAGACCAGACAATTTCCAGATCCAAAAACCTATATTTAAAAACAATACATAAATAAATAACATGATATACAATATAACAATAATAAATACAATGAAAAATAACAATACGATGAATAGTAAAAATAATAACAATAGTTTATAAATGCTTGTGAACGTTTCAAAAGAGATACAATTTTTAGAAAAGTTTCCCATATAAAATGTTTTCTTTCGCTCAAAAATAAAAAGGGAAACTATTATATTTTGGAACATGTATTTCGAATGGAATATATATAATAAATCATTTTAATATGAAAATGCAAACTTAATATTACTTTGAAATATAAAAGATAAAGAATAAGTATCACTGAACACTAATTTCTAAACGCAAAACATATCACCGAATAAACTAATTTCTAAACGCAAAACATATCACTGAATAACACATTTGATTTAAAGTTCGTTAGGTACCTACCCAAGATGCATACGAGGTAATGAACGGTGGTTGAACACAGCAACTTCTTTAAGCAGTACAATATGATCACCAAAAACTGTTTTAACATTTGCTGAATA
>JABUQX010004234.1:0-18425 GCA_015478945.1 Trachelipus rathkii | reverse complement strand
TGGAAAAGCAAATATTCCAATTCAAAAGAGATTAAATTTGTTGGAAGCCTGGAGGTTGTCAAAAATCAGACAGATTGAGACAGTGGACGCCCAGGCAGGGCAATCCTGGCAAATGCCCTTAGCCCGCCTATAGTACGCAAAGTACGCATGCAGAGGCTAACAGATTTAACGTCCCATATCGCATGCAACTTTAAATATAGGAAAGATATATATATAGAAAGAGTATATATATATATTATATATATATATATATATATATATATATATATATATATATAGTATATATATATATATATATATAAAATAGATTTTTAATACTTATATTACTTCTGTATGTTTTCTCACGAAAACACCGCCCAGGGACCCCAAAGCCTAAGGCTGCCAGTTGCCGGCCTCTGGGCCCCGCAAAGTCTATAGAGCCGCCACTGATTTAGATATATATTCAATAGATATATTTTCAATTTTTGGGTAGTTGCTAAATGAATTCAGTCGTTGTATTTTCAGGCTGAAAGGATGCAGTATCTTAAAAGGCTTTTCAGATACAGACCTATCAAACTTTCATTATTCATGTTTTTGGTAGATAGCAGGCTTGTTTATTGCTTATTAATTATTTATTTAGTTATTCATGCTTTCGGTGTTCAAAGAAATAATCAAACGTACTTTTCAAATAATTCAAACAAGAATTACTCTGGGAGGCATTAATTCGACTCCTTCTCGTATTAAACATTCATGATTTGACCATTTGTCAATTGAGAAGTGGCAGAAAAATTGCTGATTCTCAGAGGTATTCTTGTCTTTAACCGGTAGAATCCCTACTGGTTACTAATATAGTCGTTAATTATTCGTGAAGACTCTTCCAAAGCTTAATAAATATTATTCTGAAAAGCTTGAGACGGGGTTATTCTACTTTGTTTCTAAGCCTGAGAAAACAAACTTTTTCTCAATTGCTCTAAATATTAATAAGTGTAACATGCCGCGTGACTAGATATTTAGGTAATCGTGAAGACCCCAGGCTTTCCAGGAAATATATTTCAAATTATTCTAAAACTTGTACTATAGTAAGGTAAAAATTATTCCTTTATTTGGCAGCATCAGATTCTTCTTTGAATTAATCACGTTCGCAATCAGTACGAAATATTCATCTATTCGGATTTGTGCACTCGCAAATTTTCATTCAAAAGTAAAATGATATAATTTATTAATTATATTAATATACTTCATCATCATCATCATCATCATCACAAACCTTATCTTCCCACTGACTGGGGGTAAGGTGTGTCTCATGGACTGGAAACATAAAAATAGTAGAAGAATATGACGCTAGTCGAAAAGAAAGCCCAGCCTTATCGCCCAATTTATAACCTTAGGTGAGAACTCGTCGCGTCACAGTAAATTCCACCCTTTGGGTTCTCTATGGACTGCAGACGAACCCTCCCTATGGGATCTCGTCATGGTAGGTACATCTTGGCCCATGGGCCACAACCTACCTCACGAAACCCTGCCATTCACTCCTATTATGCACCTTTCTTCTCGGCTCTGCCAAACTCAAATTAATATATATATATATATATATATATATATATATATATATATTGTTGTTATATATATATATATATATATATAGTTAGTATATATATGTTATGTTATATATATATATATATATGTATATATATATATATATATATATATATATATATATATATATATATATATATATTATATTATATATAGTATATATATATATATATATATATATATATATATATATATATATATATATATATATATGTGTATGTATATATATATATATATATATATATATATATATATATATATATATATATATATATATATATATATATATATATATATATATATATATATATATATATATATATATATATATATATACAAAATATAAATCACTCATAAAAATTCAAAACGAATGTAATAAGTAAACATAGCAAAAACACACAACAATGTAAATAAAACTTATACACATGTACGGAAAATATATGTGCGTATAATTTATACATTAATGAAAACAAATGGGTTATTTTTCAAAGTCTATTTCTTTTTTTTTCTTTCTTTTTTTTTTTTTTTTTTCTTTCTTTTTTTTTTTTTTTTTTTTTCAAAATAAATTATTTATGTAAAAAGTTTCCCAGAAGCAATTTATCTTTCCAGCATATCCTCATATAGGAAACATAATACGATTATATATATATATATTATATATATATATATATATATATATATATATATATATATATATATATATATATATATATATATATATATATATATATATATATATATATATATATATATATTATATTTATATATATTTATTTTTTTTTTTTTTTTTTTTTTGCGATTACTACTTCAGTTCTGCCAATTGCTATTAAGATATTGAAGATGAAACCAGGGAGAATAAATAAAACATTTTGTTATACATTTAAGGTACCATACATTAAAATAGCTATTCGAACATAAGCCATTAAATGTCATTAATTCAAGCGTCAGGCATTTTAATCACTGAAACGTAAGTCATAAAATGCTAACCATTTTAGGGTCAGTCATTTGAAGGTCAGCTATTAAAGGTCAAACAGTAGATATAATCAATTGAAACATAATTCACTTTGCAGGCAATCATTTGAACAATTCATTTGAACGTCAATCATTCAACGTCAAACATTTAAGATTTGGAAAAATTGTTATAACAATTACCCGATGAAGAAAAAATGTATACCCAATTTTTCTCGATTTGAGACAATTTTACTGTTGACAAATTTTATTGCCGGCAATTTTGGTGTAAGCCATGACCATCTATCCACTATATATGAGGAGGCCTGAAATTTACATAATAAATATTTGATGATGGAGGTGAATCAATTCATATCCTTAAAAACCGATCTTTTGCCTCCTACTGTAACGTCATAAATCTAAGTATCCAAGCCTTCGTTTTTATTAGATGGCCTTGACCTTGACCAATACCTTGGGTAAAAAACCTTTCAAATCCTTTCTTGTTTTATTATAAGTTATCAAATATATAAATATTTTGATACCTGCCTAAGAAAATCTTATTCAATTAAATACAGTATTAACAACCTTACCGTGAAGTAATAACATTAATTTAAACCATATTATTATATAAAACAAAAACATTTCAATAAATATATTATTCATCATTAATCACTCAAATATAAACAAAATATAATTATATTTTCATCTTCGATGAAAAAATATACAACCCTTTCCAGAGTTATTGAAAGTATTAATTTCAGTTATCCTTGTAATGAATCTTTATTTTCCATTAGGCTTAGGTGTGATATATTACCACTTTTTGTTTTAGTTTTTTCATTTACCAAAGATTTACAATGTTAATGTAAACATTAACACTAATTATTTTAGAGATCTATTAGCTTTTGAAAATGATGATTTATCTTCTTTAAAATGAATGTTTTTAGTCATTTATTGTAACATTGACAGCCTATAACAAAACAACTAACAACAAACAGACAAAAAACCTCGGACCCTAATTAAATCCATAAGAACTTATTTTCTATACTATATATATGAATGATGATTTTTGAATCAATAGTTCGATAATTAATCAATAGATTAATTAGATCCTCCATAGATCTATGTAGGTTACGAGATGTGCGCTATGTGAGGACAGTTTGATTATATCTGTATTTACTGATTACTGCTTATATGAATTTACTGATTTTCTGACTTACGGTTTTACTGATTACTGATTTAGCTAGTCTTGTTGGTATTTGTTAAACCATTAAATAATTTAATACCGGAAATGATGATTTATCTACTTCGATAAAATGAGTATATCATTTTGGATTCTCGTAACATTTAATCCATGATGTAGTCTGTGATGGCAGTTTGTTTAACTGATTTACTGAATTACTGGTTCACTCCAGTATTAAAATAACAATTTTAATATAAAAATATCACCTTGAATCAATAGATCAATGCATCAATAGATCAATACGTTCACGAATGGGATAGGATGCAGTCTTGATTTACTGATTTAACTGATTTACTGCTTTAGTTATATAAAAATCTCAATTTTTTTTTACTGTTTTCTTTAATTCAAACGAAATAAATTTCAAAATTAAAACACTTTTTAACGCAAAATCTAAAATAAATTTATTTTATTTTACAAAAACATAATGTATAAAAAGAAAAAAAACCAAAATAAAATAAGAATTTTTTGAGATATGTTATACAAAATATGACTTGAATCCAATAGATCAATAAGATCAATAATCAACAGATCAATAGACATGGAAGGTAGGAGGGTGGGGTGGGTGGTTTGATTAACTGATTACTGAAATTTACTGCTTTAGGGTATGTAAAAATGCCAAAAAATTTTTTTAAAACATAAAATTGAAGAAATTTAAGTGAAACAAAATTGTTTAAATGAATAAGCAAAATAAATAAGTTTTTAAAATAAAATATGTACACTTATTTGTTAAATAAATAAAAATAAAAATACTTTAACTAAATAAAAAAAATCAAAAAAAATACTTTTTTAACAAAATATAAATATAAGGAATATTAGAAACGTAAAAGAAAAATACATAAGCAAAACGCGAATGATTTATATTAAAACCATGTAAAATGTAAATGTCGTTGCCAACCGAGGTTTTAGAAATGGAACACCATCTGCTTGACACATAGAATAGCCAGTCATTGATCCTGTAAGTTAGTGACCGGATGGATTGCCCAGTCCTTGTTATTAATAGTAAAGTTCTATAATTATGTGTGTGGTGTGTATGCTTGGTGCTGTGTTTGGAGTAGATTTGTTATGTTTCATATAGATAATTATAGTGATATAATATATAATAATAAATAATAATAATAAAATAATAATTAGATAATAATAATGATATTATAATAATAATAATATAATAATAATATATAATTGAATATAATAATTAATAATAATAATAATAATAATAATATAATGATAATAATAATAAGATAATTAATAATAATAATAATAATAATGATAATAATTATCATTCCATCAATAATAATAACACTATATAATAATTATATGTGCCTTTGTGCCTCCGGTCAGAAAAGATTGAATTGCCTATTGGATGACTTCTGCTGTAAGTGAAATTTCTATATTTTAGGTAACTTTTTAATGATATGCTTTGTATGTTTCTCAGTTAGTCTAGGTTGAGATATATTTTTGTTAGTTTTCAATATTAGCCCCAATGTAGGTAAAAAGATGTAACATTAATATTTTTAAGAGAATGTAAAATATATACTTTCATTTAAACTTTATACGTTGATATTTAACAACAAAACTAACCAATCAATACTCAACATGTAGCAACCAAAAAACAACTCAACAACCTCGTCTTTTTATTCCAAAGAACTTCCTATAATACTAATAAAATGAAAGAGACCTTGATCAATAGATCATATTAGTCTATAAAACAAGAAATCAATAGATCATGGAAGTTAGTGAGGGTGGCTGGAGGACAGCATCTTACCTGATTCACTGAATCTTTACTGCCCTTACTGATTTACTAGTTACTGATTACTGCCTCGTAATGCGACATAAAAAAATTTTAAATAGAAAATATTGAAATATGAATCAATAAGTCAATTCGTCAGATTATCAGTTGAATAACGAAAGGGATAGGATGGCCAAGAATCGGTCTATATATTGTACTGAAGTTACCTTGTTATGAAGCGAAAAACCGCCCGGTATATAAAAATCATAACAATTTTAATATAAATATTGACTGTATCTATCCTAATCTAGACTATTATGATATCTAATTTAGTATCATCAATAGATCTCACCGAATGGTTTAGGTGCAGTCTTATTACTCTCATTGTATTGATTTACTGCTATTTGTTAGGGTAGTAAAATTGCAATTTTTTTAAATTTATTAAACCATTAAAAAAATAATTATTTTTTAAGTAACAAACATAAAATGAGTTTGAAAAAAATAAAATGGATAATCTGAGGTAAATTTTTTATAGAAACATAAAGTATTTATTGAAAAAGAAGACCGATAGAAACTATATTAAAAAAGGCAACAAATAGTATATTTCTATTTCAAAATGACTTGAATCGCAAATAGAATCAATATATGCAATAGATCATGGGAAGACCATAGGAAAGGTGGCTGAAGACCAGTATGACTACTGAATTTTAACTCGCCTTTATATTTACTGATTTAACTGAGGTTACTGGAGTAACGCTAAGCTCTTTTAACTGATAGTATGTAAAAGATGCAAATTTTAATCTACGTTATAAACATGAAAAGAATAAATGTTTTAGTAAAAACAAAATGTTTAAATAATATAAATAAAAATATAACAAATGTGACAATAATAATAATAATAATAATAATAATAATAATAATAATAATAATAATAATAATAATAATAATAATAATAATAATAATAATAATAATAATAATGATAATGATAATAATAATGATAATAATAATAATAATAATAATAATAATAATAATAATAATAATAATAATAATATAATAATAATAATAATAATAATAAAAATAATGCGATTTATAAAAAATAAAAAATCGGGCATAGATTCGTTTATGAAATTGATATTTCGGTATCCAAAAAAATACTATATATAAAAAATGAAAATAAAAAAATATATATGCACTAGTTCAATTTTCACACATAATAATTTCTAATATTAATACACTTTTAGTTTTTAATTAGATAACCATAAACACTCACTGAACACCTACCTTGGTTTTCAAAAAATAAAATAAGGATGCACCGGAATACATAAAAATGAAGCACAAAAAAAAGGAGGTAAAAACTTGACAAGTAGATTCACTGGAGAAGAAAAGAGAACGTAAAATCGGTTCACTGAGAGCGCTGGAGCGATGATGACTAACACACAGTGAAGGCACAGACGTCTGTAGAAAGTTTTTTATTGAGTCTGGTATTTAAGCAATTAAGAAGATTAGCCGAAAAAGTCTTTCAGCATATTGATATTGAGTTATCGGTATTTATCTGTAAGAGAATTATGGTAACATCAGAACTTGTTAAATAGTCAAAAGCATTATCATATGTATTCGTCGGCACCGACGCGGACAATAGAACTATAGTTCAGAACAAGCTTTGCTGCGTTGTCATATGCTATATTACACCCCTTCTTCCACCGCCAAAGAACAGATTCGTTACTCTAACATTAAAATAACGGAATGACTAGTAACTGTAACTTTAGAAAAACAGCTATAAGGATGAACAGCACCAGGGGAAGGAGGGGTAGGCGGGGCAATCGGCGAAGGAGGGGGGAGAACTGCGAGAAGGGAGGGCAGGTAGAGGAGCTGACGAAGGGGTGGTGTTAGGAACCAGCAAGTTGTGAAGAATGGTCAGGTAGAGCCAGAGTTGTGTGTTGTGTGTTTCAAACGAAGTAGGGCAGAAGGAATTAGCGGAAGAGGCACATATCAACTGAAAAGTGTCAGGATCAGAATCACAAAAGGCGGCTTTGATCCTATCAAAATTTCAGAGCATTCTCCTACTTTAGAACCTTTCTGAAGGGAGAAGAACTTGCGATACCGTTGAAGCACATGAAAAGGGCCATCATATTGGGCCTGAAGAGGCTGCGGATGAAATCGTGACGAGACAAATCTGTAGTCTAAGAATCGAGTTCCGAATGATGTAAGTTGTGACGAGTCTGGACGAGAGGAGGAGGGCTCCAGAGAATCGAACACACTGACTACGAAAACGGGCAAGAAGGTATGTCCGATCAGAAGTAGAGGTTGAAGAAAGATGAAGTTCACCTGGTAATACGGATGAGAACCGTACACAAGTTCAAGCGGATGATACTGCAAGCTTCTTTGGAATGAAAGTTCGAATTACCAAGAAAAAAACGATGGAGGGTTTCGAACCAAGTTTGAATTACATGAGTCATCAAGGAAATTTCAACTGTCGGTTTTGGAAAAACTTTCGATCATTCACTTTGGACTGCGGATGATTAACTGCCAGGATACCGAAAGCGCCTTAGAACCTAGTAGAAAAACCATGAGAGTCTTATCAGAGTTAGGACTATAACTGGCGTTTCCTGGTTCTGTCGAAGACCTTTTGAAGGAGTGGTACCGAATCTGAGCAATCCAAATTATACAGAAAGGCCTTGGTGATTTATAGACTCCCTTGAGGCTGTCCTTATTAGGATGTCTTTGACCCAATACGGTATAACGTCCATGTGTATTTGTTATAAAAGATGAACAAGTCAGAACAAGCTTGCTATCGCAAGCTTATGGATATATATATATATATATATTAGTTATATAGTTAAAATTATATATACTATATAATTATCAATAGACTATATATATAATATAATATAATATATATTAGATACTATAATATATATATATATATATAATTAATATATTATTAATAATTATAATATATAATATATATATATTAAAGTGTTTTTATATTACTTACTCTAAATTTAGCAGAATTAATTAGAGCAAATTTCGAAATTTGGCAACAGCTTATGTAATTTTAATCTGAGAACACTGAATAGATTCGACACTGTACTTTATATAAAGCGTTCTAGCCCCGCTCAACGAATCGATTCTAACTCAAGAACTAGAACAACAGTTTTTAAGAAGGATTTGCTAGTTTCCGCAATATCTTGAAAACTTTTCTTTTTACACTTATTCAAACGAAAGATTTTACAAGTCAACACTTATATGTGACGTAAGCATTTTTGTTTGTATAATAAATACAATCTCACTTAAAAATTATGTTGCAACACATCTGCTCAATAATTCATAACTTACATAAAGTAATTAAATACATTTCCAAACAAGAATAAAAGATAAATGATTATATTCTTGTCTAAAAAAGTAATTTCGGTTTTTCACAAAAACGTATTGAACAAGCCTACATACGTTCTGAAAATTCTGAATATATATATATAGTATATATAATATATATATACTCCTTATTATATATATATACATTATATATATAATATATTATATATATATATCTATATATTATATATATTTTTATATATATATCTATTATTGAAGAATAATTCATTTATTGGTTATTTGCTTTTATATTAAACTAATATTTAGTTTTATTATAACCTAGTCTTAAAACATATTTTAATCTATTAAACTTAGTTTTATTGGTAACCATAATCATAATTAATAAGGAACTTTCATTCCAGGCAAGTCCTTTGGTAACAGGTGCTGCTAATAATAAAAAGAAGACAACCGCATCGAACATACTACATGTGTCTGTATAGAAACTTGAAAAATCAGTGAAACGTCATATTTGCGAAATAAAAGTTATTGATGAAAACTTCTTCTATAGACCAAGATATCTTTAAGCATCACTCGAAATTGTAAATAAGTGAAGTCGTTAATACCGTATGACATGATTTAGAATATAATAGTACACGTGTGAGGGTTGGAATCAGTTTTACGATTGGCTGCGATAATGAGACCGGAAATGCTATTTAAACATCAGTTATAGAGATATATCCTAAAATATTTCTGTGATTGAGATAATGAGAAGATTGGAAGGTCCCTTACAGTCCGGCGATAAAGCTACCTTTACCAAGTTCAAAGTAGTAGCTACAGGGTGTACTATCAAAACGGTTGTTCTGTTTAGAAAAATAGTACATGAATTTGTAAAGTCCAGAGGTATTCATTTCTCTACAATTGAGAAAGCAGCTAAAGCATTAGTTAAAAAATGTGGTATGGAATATACAGATCCTTTCTTAACCACTGACTTTGAAAAAAATCTAGAATATCGAAAATGCCGAATAAACGTATTTGCCCAAGTTAAATCTATGTTTTGAGAATAACAAGAAAGTGGATGCTTCTAGGAATAGTATCTTTTGTAGTAATTGCTACACATTCAATAGTAATCATATCAACCATAAATTAGATTGCAAACATTATTGATGTAGACAGTGACTAGACAGTAGGTGCAAAGGATCTTTCGATCATGATGGAATATTCAATGAGAATACTGAATGTGATCGTGAATTTTATAATTCGGATTGCTCTAAAAAATATTAAGATAATACGTGTAGGAAAATTAAGATGGTTCGGAATGGTCAATTTCAACATGATTATACAAAAGCCTTTTGTACTATTTGTAAAAAACAATGTGAGCCCAAAGAAGATAAATACCATGTATATTACATGAAAAAGAAAAATAAGAAGAACAAGAATGATAGCAAAGATACTGGTCCAGAGGTTTATGCATGTTACTATGATATAGAGACATATCAGGAAGATAAAGGTACTAATGCTAAAGGGAGGAGAATAATAGAATTGATCCCTTTACTTGCTGGTTAGTCAGATGGTATTTAGTGTATGTGCAGATAAGAAGGGTGAGAATGTATGTACCCATTGTGGTCCAAGAATAACAACATTTAAAATAGCCAATGAAAAGGGCCTGTAGAAAATTTCATTTATTTCCTAATGAACTTTTCAAGTAAAAGACAAAAATTGAGAGTAATTGTGTTAGCACAAAATGGTTGTAAATTTAGTGTCAATATGTTTATGCATCTCTTCTTACGCATTCTAACTCAAAATCTATCAGCAGCAACCTTACAAAAAAAAGTAATAAAATCACTTTCAATGGAATCAAACGGCAATATATTCTTAGAAGATACATTATTATTTAAACCTTATGTATTGAAAAACCCACCTAAATATATGGTCATCAATCGTAAAGGCATTTCTAAGGGATTCTTTCCATATACATTTTTAAATGAAGGACCTTTGCATTGCAAAGGATCTGTTTCTGATAAGGAATGTTTCGAAATAAAAAAAAATGGCTGATAGTAAAAGACAAGATTTTGCGGAATCCTATAATAAATTTATAGATTAAGAATACAATATTTTTGAAAAATTTCTAAAATACTGTGCCCAAGATGTTAATGCCGAGAAAATGTTTTGAAAAATTCAGAGCTAGTTTCATTAAAGCATTTGATATTGATTGTCTTGATAGCTGTTACACGATTGCTTAATTATGTTTCACAATCTATAAAAATGTTTTAATGCCAGAGGAAAAAATTACTATTCTATTCAGAGAGAGAATGCTAAACCTTTCACCTATGAAGCTATTCGCTGGCCTATGTACTAGGAAAAATTGAGTAATAAAAGTATAAGTAAGACACGCCCGAAAACAAGGTGAGAAAGGTTTCGAAATAAAGAAAAAAGGACTATACCCTGATGGATTCGGCTACATAAACGGAGTGAAAATGACGTTTTGTATCATGCCTGTTCAAGGCATGGCCAAAAATACGGTAACAATGGAAAAGGCACATTACATGAGGTATCTTCTGTCGACCTATATATTCTTACTATGAAACAAGAAAACACGTACAGAGAAAATGGAATTACTGTGCTAAGAGTATGAGAATATGAATGGAAGCAGAATAAGACCCAAATCATTCAAGATCATTTTAATATTGATGAAAACATAAGCGTTAATGATTATATCCAGCGCACTAGTAATGATATTGTTACAAAACAACTCAAAATAAAATCATATCTTCATGTATTGATACCCTCCCAGGTATTCGAACAGAAAGTGTCACATCACATCTATGACAATATTTCGCACCATCCGTCCTCATATAACTTTATGGCACTCGCTACATAAGATGCTCCCTCACAAGAGACTATGCTCGTGAAAAGGCCAAAAAATAAACTAGTGTTTCCTCTGTGTCAAATGTGTTAAGGATGGTTGTGAGAAATGCATCCATGATGAGAATGAACGAGCTACTGACTGTGTATACACAACGTCGAAATTCAGTAGCATGAATATGTACAAACTTCTTAAAATCTTAAAAAATAAAGACAGCATCTTCAAGACCATCAAATAATACTCACGAAGATGATCCTGATTTTGAAGAAAAACTTAAAAGAGTTTGTCCGTCTTTCCAAAGAAAGGGAGAAAATCTAACTCAAAATTAATAATATCAAAAAGAACCCAGGGATGCGGTTCATTGCCAATTTATGCCTCATTTCTTTTTGGGGAAAATTTGCACAAAATACACCTAAAAGAGAAGATATAGTACGTACTAGTGATAAACAAGTATTTGAACAAATTAATCAGTGTGATATCAAAGTCCCCGCCGTTATTCCTATAGGTGGTAAATATGTGGTAGCCATTGTAAAAAATGCATCAGCCGAACGTTCATCAACAGCAGCAAACAATCCTATTGTACCATTTACGACCCCCTATGCTCGTATAAAATAATAAGAGCTACTTAATAAAGTCAAGCAAAGGGCATTGCACTGAGACGCAGACTCTTGAATTTTTGTCGTTGGAGAAAACAATGAAGTTTCTGAAACAGGAAAATTTTTAGGCGAGATGACGAATGAAATATTCGAGTACGATCCTGGTGTGTACGGTAAATAATATATATGTACTGATCCAAAGTCTTGTGCTGTTAGAATAAGAGCGGCAAAAGGTATATAAAATATATTGGAAACCCCAAAAGCCTTACAATTATTAAAGATACAAAAGATATCATAAATTAAAAAAAAAAATTGTTAAGCTAGTCACGACGAACCATTATATAATGATAACAAAAGACATGATGTTGCATTGAAATCGATGAACGATGACGAAAATATGGAAAAACTGTTTCATAAAACGGCTGCTCGAAAATATGTCACAAAATCCTATTGATAACTTTCGCTGGAGTAACAGAGGCGGTTTCTGCTACTCCACCCCTACTACAACTTTCAGCTAGGGAAATGTGGCGGTGATTCCATCATCAAAGGCACAAAAATGATACAACTACTAGTGATAAAGATATCTTTATGAAAAATTCTTGTCGTACAGTATCCAATGGCTACAAGAGTACTTTAAAGCCTATTCAATTTACATATGTTTAATGTTTTCTATGTACAAATATTCTAAATAATAAAATGTAATTAATAGTTATTTTATTTATCCTATTTACTTTGTTCAAGTCCATGTAGCCATTGTAATAATATAGAAATGATATTTAAAAAAAGAAAATAATAAAGAAAATAGTAAGCTGAAAAACAAATATTTACAGTGCGGTACCAAATATATACGGTGTTGTTAGGATACCATTACATACGCTAATGTCAAATTTCTCTAATTAATTCTCTAAATTTAAAATACGTAATATGAAGACACTTATATATATATATATATATATATATATATATATAATAATATAGTAATAAATATATATTATATATATATATATATATATATATATTATTATATAATATATATATATATATATATATATATAATATATATATATATATATATATATATTATATTATATATATATATATATATATATATATCAATAATGAATGGTATTGCATCATGCTAAGAAAGCGAATATAACTTAAATTGTGATAAGCGTAAAATAATTTTCAAGTTTTGTATTATTTTCTGAAAGAGGGTGGAGCTTAAAATCTGAGAAGTCGAAAAGTGTTAGGCATTACTATTGCATAATGTTTCGTAATACATATTAAGCGGTATAAGAATTTAAAATCTCTTTCTATTATATATGCTAAAATAAAACAACGTTTAAATGTTTGTTAGTATATGCTGTGATTGCAATGATATAATAATAATTTAAAACACGTTCTTTCTTCAAAGACCGTTTTTATGTTTTTGTTTATTTATATCATTTAAAAACTTTGAAATATTTTAGTTTACGTTGAAGGAAAAATAATGTGTATAAGTTGAAAAGAAATCTTTGAAACTATTCTTAAATCTCATTCCCTGGATCATCTGGAGTCTCATTCCCTTCTTTTTGATCATCAGTATGACTTTCGTCGCTCGAGGTTAACTGGTGACATACTTTCCTATCTAACTGATTTATGGTCTTCTGCTCTTAGCGACTACAGTGAGTCTTGCGTATATCGAAATGATTTGACCGGGTATGGCATCGTCGCTGCTCTCTAAGCTCCCTTCCTTTGGGTTTTCTCCTTCCCTTTGCATACTCTTGTCTAATTTTCTCTCCGATCCGCCATACACTATGCACTCGTTGATGGAGCGCCCTCTTCCTCCTTTCGTGTTAATTGTGGTGTTTCTCAAGGTTCTGCTTTACCTCCAACTTTATTCCTACTCTTCATTAAAGATCTCCTTAGCTGTACTTCTAACTGCTGTTCTAACTCTTATGCCGAGACTCAACTTTCCATTCCATCTCTCATTTCAAATCTGCTCCCTTTTTTTAATCTAGAGTTGCCTCTCATCTTCAGCTTTCCGATTCTATTCCCGCCGATCTGGATGGGATTTCCCGCTGGGGTTACCGCAGCCTTGTAAAATTCAACTCTTTAAGGGGACGCTGCGCGTAAGGATTCCTAACAACACTAATTTATTTTTTTGGGGATAAATTATACACCATTCGAAAGAGGAAGATTTCTCGACAATATTTGTTTTATGACATATGCAAAAAAGTGTTTAAGATTTTGTGTAATTTCTTCCCAAATATCATAATGGCCAATTTTTTTTAACATTTTTAGACCAGCAATTTTTAACAGTGAATTTCTGCTGAACTAACAAAAGATTTTTGCGCAAGCGGTTATTTCACCAGAAATCTGCCATAGGCATATGTTTTATGAAATAACTCACAAATAGTAGCAATATATGGAGAAAAAAAATTTATTTTGATTTTTTTGCTAAATCTCAACTTTTTTTTTCAATAAAATTTAAAAGTTTTATGAAATATACCAAATGTTTTTATATTTTGCTGAATCATACATCACATAATGACATGGAAATAACAGACAAAAATGAAAACAAAACACAGAAAAATATAAAATAGTGTTGGATTTTTGTTAATTCCCCGAGATAGCAGCTCAATGTAAAAAAAAGATTTTTTTTTTAGTAAAATAGTCAAGAAGTTCAACTGTTGAGCAGGGGCCAAACCGTTGGGTATACAACAAATTTTATATAAGATGGAAAAAATGAAGATCTCAAAATTTTTTACAAGTTGTAAAAATTTATTTCTAATCAGATGAATAGTAAAAATGTTTTATGGCATCAATTATTTGAATTTTTCTTTTTTTTCTTTTTATTTTGCAACTAAAATTGAAAAATCGTAATAACTTTTTTATTATATTTCCGATTAATTCGAAACTTTCAGAGCATGTATAATTAGAAGGATACACATATTGTGTTATATAAATTTTTTTGTCTACCAAACGCTTTTGCCGCTGTTAGATAGATAAACTTATTAATATTTAAAATAAAAGTTTTCCTGCGAGTAGTAGCAAACCATTGGGCGTACAGAAAATTTATCTAATTAAAAGATGTGTATATCATCCAGTTATAAAGGCCATAAAAATTTAAATTCTTATCAGATTAATAATAAATATGTTGCGTGCACCAAATCATAAAACAAATTTGGCAACTCAAAAATAAAAAATCTTAAAAACTTAATTATTATTTAAAACGATCCGTTTGAAATTTGCAGAGCGTATATAATGGGGAAGGTAGACATTTTTTGTTTAGGGATTAGAAAAAATTTTTGTATACCCACAGATTTGTCACTGCTCATGGGAAATACATTTCAAAGTTTTCAAAGTTTTCTCGTGATCAGGCAAAACTGTTGGCATACCAAATATTAATCTAAAATAAAATATGTATAACTTGTAGAGGTACACAAGCTGTGAAAGTTCATTGCAATCCGAGTAAAATATTAAAAAAGTTACACCTCACCAGTTTCCATTTTTTTTTTTTTTTTTTTTTTTCATAAGCAAACCAAAAAAATTCACTTCAAACTACGTTATATGGCAGTTATAATCAATACAAAACTTTCAGCCTAATAATAATAAAATGTCCCACATGTAATGTTTATGATAAATGTTTTGTAAACTCAAGGGGTTTGCCGCTGCATAGGGGAAACTTTTTGAAAATTTTAGAAATTTTCCCATGCACAGAGGCAAATTCAGTTCTCCATACATAAATTGCATACAACAAGATAAAAATCTTCCCCATCTATATGCTCCGAAGTTTCATAGCTGATCACAATGAATAATAAAAGGTCATCGGGATTTTTCATTTATGACTTACCAATATTGAATACCTCCCCCCCGTATCCCCCTGTAATTGTGAATAAAATATTCTCGTATGTTAAAAATAACCAGACCTTTCGAAAGAGCATTATTCTACACTAGAAAGTGTTAAAACCTAAAAATCATAGAAATTGACTGATTTCTACCCCTCAAAAGTTAGGAAATCCATACGCGCAGCGTCCCCTTAAAAACTCGACTCTTTACACTCAACTCTCAAAAACACCTCCCAACTTTCCTATTTCCTTCGACGGGTCTAACGTCGTTCAGCACTATGAATAACATTAATATTCTTGGTCTCAACATAAACACAAATTGTCTTGGAAACGTCACACTGCAACGGTTCTAAGGTGGCCTCAAAGATTTGGGATTCTGTTCAGGTGCGCGAGTTTTTTTCCCTGAATCAGTAACTCTAGTTATATAAGGGCCTTATTCACCCTTGAATGGAGTACTGGTCTCACATTTGGGGGAGTTCTGGCTCTACTCTTCTATTGGATATGGGGTTGAGTCTTAAAGGCTAAGAGACTAATAAACTGTCCCTTTCTTTCTTATAACTCCCTTGACCCTCTATCTCTGCGACGTGACGTGGCGCTCTATCTCTTTTCCTATAGGTACTGATGACGGGCGGCAGATACTGCGGGGGAGTCGACCTCTCGATCCACCCACCCTTGGCGTCCTCCCTCGTACGCACAAGGGGTGCCCTTGCTCTCGCGATTGAATATGCGTGGTGAGTATTGAATCTCAGACTTGTTCGTTGTGGTGCTTCTTTCTTTCCAGCTACTTCTGTCCTATGGAACTCCTTTCCTTATTTAGTTTTTCCACTGATTTAATCTTCCTTCTTAAAACATATTCTGAAACTTTGTAAAAATTTGGCTTTAAGTTAAGGCTTGGGTGGGTTTTCCTGTTTTATTTTCTGCCCCTCCTTGTGAAAAGATCCCAGCCCGTGAGTGGTGATGAACTGTAAAAAAAAAAATAGATGCACAACGTTATAGAAATAGCAGTCATGTGATCAATAAGATTGCGCTAGGTAGTAATAGTTTAAACGTTTTAAGCAAATTTAGTCCGGGTTAGGATAGTTAGGCTAAGTTAGGTTAAGCAAAGTTAGAGAAGGTGATAGACAGAAGTTTTTCTTAAGCATGTGAGATTGTGCTACAATAAATGAATTTAATCACTTAATCACTGGATCACGAATGGGGAAAGGTTCATGAATTTACCGTTTTGATTTATTTACATATTGATTAATTACTATTTGTATATTATAAACATTAAAAGAATAAAAGATTTAATAAAAGCGTAAACTGTTTTTAATTAATTTTGTTAAGTTCATACAAAGAACTTATTTTGAATGTTATGTTATGCAAAGAACTTATTTTTCCTTTGTGTTTTTTCAAAAATGACACAAATATATGACGCAAAACAGCAAGACAATAGCGCATGACCGAGTGTGAGGTGTTTGGGTTCTTGCTTTTGCGCTACTGCTTTACTTCTTTAGGGTCAATAAAGTACATATTTTAAAAAATTTTTTTAAAAAAATTATTAAAAAAATAAAATGCTTTATATAATTTTTTAAAATAAATTCAATTTTTAAAAATAAAAAGTTTTAAATTAAAAATTTAAAATAAATAAATAAAATTTTAAAAATAAAATGTTTTAAAATAAAAATTTAAAAATAAATAAATGTTATAACATAAAAAGTTTCAAAATAATTTTTTTTTAAAATAAATAAAAAAAATAAAACTATAAATGAAGAATAATATTTAAAAAATAATATAACCATAAACAAAATATAAATGTAAAAACGTAAACAATATAAAACATATAAAATAATAAAAAACTCAACATACAAAATAAAATTTATAAAATAAATAAATTAAACTAGAAACAAAGTATAAATGTAAAAATAAAACATAAAATAATACAATCTTAACAACGAAAATAAAACATAAAATTGGACGTAATGTAAAATCAGCACCTCGTAACATAGTGACGTCATTTATTTTAGCGCACAGGAATAAGGGCTCAGTTGTGATATAACCTTTGGTGAGTGAGCATGTTTAGTGTAAAACAGATATTATGAAATAGAATGGATGCTATAATTAATAAATTGTATGTTTCAAGGTAATTTGTAAAACGAGTTACTTGCAGAAATGAAGGCTTGCACATGTTAGATTCGAAACAGTCATATGCACAGTAAGAAACAGGTCATGTAAACAGCATCATGTGACGATAGTTTAGATGTGTTCAAAAAAAAAAATTTGTTAGAGAAGCTAAACAGAGAGAGAGAGAGAGAGAGAGAGAGAGAGAGAGAGAGAGAGAGAGAGAGAGAGAAGA
>JABUQX010004233.1:0-20000 GCA_015478945.1 Trachelipus rathkii | reverse complement strand
AAAGCAACCATGAAACCAATTCATTCACATTCTTTAAGCTTGTGTTCACTAGGTTTTATAAATTATATTTATCTGACAATGCGTCGTGCAATATTTGTTATTATTTTTTATTATTATTATTATTATTATATCTAATTATATATAATTATACTAATTCTAATAGTATAATTATATATATCCTGTTATTTATTTATATAATATAATAAAAATATAATTTAACAGTTCTCATTAATAAATTTAACCGACACATATATCTGTATATATCGTTTTATCATTACATATCATTAGATATATAATAGAACTATCTTATTAAAAAGTAACCTCAATATTTGAAAGCTTTATGTGAATTACGACATGTGAAAATGAATATTTGGTTTAATTCATTTAAACAAGATTGGTGATGTATATAGATCTAAACGCTCAAGGAATATTTCATTTCAAGCTCAATTTTTGAAATTAATAATAGCCTGAGGATGTCCATGTTGAGGTAAATGCGTAAATTTTTTAAAATATACACGGATAAGAGAATTATTATTTTGTTATATATGAGTATGTCTTTAATATTTAGACGTTTTTTTAATGATAATATTAGTTCATTATTATTGTTATATTACATTACCAATATTTATTATCATTAGTGTGAAAACCTGTTTTTATAAATAATAAAATCGACTCTACACCCATGCTCTAAACAATAGTACTTTCTTTCGTCTTTTAAAATGGTTACATACTATTTACAAATTTTAAATTCTCCTAAAACTTGAATGTAAAAGAGAAATATAAATTTATCAAATTTGAAGTTATTATTTGGTGATATAAATCTAATAATTATTGAGTAAAAGCGTAGACTCACCGATATTTTCAAGCATTTTTGAAATATAAATAGGTTTATCATTATAGGCTATATTTTCAAATAAAATACAAAGAGATAGGAAAATATAGAGAGGTATCTTATAAATTTGAAATTTTTATATATAGATTTCAAATATTATGTATTTTATATATATCCGAATAATTATTCTAATTAGTGTGAAACCTTGTTTAAATATAACAAATTTAATTTATACAAATAAATTTAACGCTATGAAGGCAATTACAGGACACTAAAAATAAATGTACCGATTAAAAGTACCGATTTTTTCCTAATCATTGAAATAATTATATATATATAATATATATATATATTTATTAGATAGAATATAATAATATATATATATTTCAATATTTTCGAAATATTGTTGTACCTTCCGAGAAGTCGGAGTAAAATGATGGTTTATAACAAAAGAGCATATTGGAAAAATAATATGTATTAATAATAAATGCAATATTTTCAAAAACTTGCGGTAACTCAACCGCCTGTCTTTCTGATATACTATTACTAATAGTATTTAGGTGTTCTTTAATATGAACGTTATTATTATAATGAAAAGTGTATCAATATTTTGTATTTTTAACTATATATACCAAATTATTTCATAGTTGGTGAATAAACCTGTATACCAATAAAAATTTATTATTATAAATTTCTAAATAATTTTCAGTCATTATTTTATTCATAATATATTTTCCATCATTACAAATTATTTAGAACTATCTTTAAAAGTTTACGATTTTATTTCCTCAATAGCACTTGTCACAATATATGAGACATATTTAGCATCTCTCCCGTATAATATATTCTTTAAGTGACAAGTGGGTGTGCTCATTAAACAAATCACTTTTTTATAATTTTTAATTAACTTGTAAAAATAAATGGAAAGATCGTCTAAGCCAGATTTTGAAAAAATGAATTTTTAACAAGTTAAAGTAGATTTAGAAAATTTTACTGTAATTGAAAATTTTATGTTCACAGCAGATCCACTTAAATTTGCACGTCTTGTTTGTTAAAATCGGAAATCTTTCTATTAATATTTAATTATTTTGTATATTTGATGAAAATTGGCAAGAATTTCACTGCATTAAGTTTTATATGCGTTAAATGGACCTTTAACTAAGCTACTCATTTGCTATCTTAAAATAATAATTTTTATTAAATTTAATTATTTAACATAAATAACTGTAGCTTGTTTTTCTTAAATTTCATACTTAGAATTTGTGAACTCTAAATGTAAATCCATTTTTTATATAATTTTTTTCCACTATTTGGGAAATTATTTTGTATTATAATCTTTAAAAATTGAGTTCATTACTTGGTTGTGTTGGCGATCAATAGAACCATGAATAACAAGAATATCAATAGTTGTGTGTACCTCATGAACAATGGCCCACATTTTCCAAAAGCGTATATCTTTAATAAATACTTGTTAGTAGGAAAAGCGTAAAAAAGGTGTCCTTTAATGGGAATGTGTGATAAGGTTTTATCCGGATTAGGATGTGCGTCAATCTTCATTATTATTTAAACCCAAGATTTCGATTATACTTGATATCTTAGATTGGTATAAAACTCTCTTTGTGTGTGAATAAAGTATAATATATTTTATTATATGCCGTCGAAATTTTTATAATATATTATAACCTTTCTATTTTCTTCATCATTTTCAAATCCTAAGCACTATATTAGACACTTAAAAAGACGTCTCAAGAATTTTGTGCTATTTCCCCTAAAAGTTTTCTGGAGAGATCTAAAAACTAATATGTAAATATTCGAGTATTCCGGTTTATAATTACCGTTATAAGATGGAAGTGTAACCGGATCCTCGCTGCTCTGAAAAATTCATATTAGTTTATTTGTCTAGTGTTTGGTCAATCTAGTGATGAGGACAAATTTGTCTCCACTCTTATGTATAAAATTTCCTCAACTAAAGCGAGCTGAACAGTGGAGAGTATGTTGTTATCTGATAATTGAAAAATATATCTATTAAGTTATGTAAATCTTTCTAGAGAAAAATGTACACTACATAAAATAGGTGTGTATAATATAACACATGAAAATTTTTTCGACATTATGGTGTGTGATAAATCTTCTCTGTTGCTTTGAAATAAAATTTTTTTTACTTTTCCCTGGTAAAGCAATTGTACGCCCAATATAGACTGTGAGAATGTAACATTATTTAATCAAACTTGTTTTCTAAAGGTTCTAAGAAGAGAATACAAGATTAGTTCCCTTATAAATAACCCGATTATTACGGAAATATTTCGGAATATAAAACTATGGTTAAATGTAAAGAAATTAGAGCGGTGGATATCTCTTAATCACATACGAAAAAATTAAATACTACTCAATATTATGAAAAATAATAATAGTGTTTCTCTCATCTGAAAATGAGCAATAACTATCCAAAAAAATAGGACCTAACGCGCTGAAATAATAGGAATGTTCCATTATGATTAATAAGATAATTTGAAGGGCTAATTAAATTATGTCCTTGTTTGTTTATATGAAAAATTTTGTGTCAAATCATATTGTATTTTAGGTTAAAACTAACAGACATTAGCTAGCAGAAATTCATTAAGATTCGTGATATATTTTAATATTTAGTAAGAAAGCCTTAAGCTCTCCGGCGAAACCATGTCTTCTGCGCTCCAACATTCTGGATCTACTTTATACTGTGAAACTGAAATCACGATACTACTATAAAGACAGTGTAACGCGCAGATCTTATCTTCCAAATTTGAATCCCTAATATTGTAAATTAAATTTGTTAAATATATCTTAAAATGAGGTTGTACTTGTAACATGCTGAACTCTATCGAACAGATTGCCAAACATTTCAATAGTAGAGTCTGACCTTACCGAGAAATGCAACTCTCTCTACCCAAATTACAAAGCAAGAATAAACAAGAACAATACATAAATGAATAAATTTAAAGTGAGGTATTGTGTTAGACTTTTTAAATTAAGAAATGTTCATTAAGAACAAATTCAAAAAAATAGAAATAAATTAAAAAAAAAATCTCGATCAATAATTATCTAAAAACATTATCTCTCAAATCAGTCTGGCGAGTTTAAGAACACCTGTTTTTAATAAGTCCATAAGCTGATTCGCCTTTGTAAACTTCTAAAAAATATAATCGAATATATTATTTAGAGACCAAATGTACTAAATATTTTTATAGAATATTAATAGAATTAGTAGCACGCGATATTTTATCTTAAGAATATAGGAGAACATGTGATATCATGGAAATTAATATCGTAATCTCTAAGATAAGTTGTAATGTGGTATAACCAATGGTCGAGATTTCTAATATCATATATCATAGTTGATCAAAAATGCAAGAAAAAAATAGCATCTCATTTGGAAAAATATGAAAAAGCCAGAAAATAGTGAATAATATATAATACTTATATAGGTTATGTATATAGATGGCGAGTTTGAACTTAGAGACCCGCAACATGCGATTAGATTCTCTAACAATTATGAACTGCGTCTCATATCTTTATGATGAAAGATCGAAATATATACCTATTAGACAGTTATTAACGCAGTATAAAATATTTCATTAGCTTGTGAAACCTTGTTTTTAATAAATTAACCTTCTTTCTCTGCTTTTCTTAGAATTTTCAATTACGAATTATAGAACTTTAAACAGCTACGATTTCTCCTAAATTCAACATTTTTGAATATTATTTGGAGTAAATCTAAAATTGAGTTTTTAAAGGTATTTTCGGCACTTGAAAAAAATAATGTGTTCATGAAATGCAATTTCAAAAAGGTGAAAAAGGTGAATTTATTAATGTTTTAGGTGTTTTTAAATGTTTTTAATGAAATTCAAATATTTGTTTTATATACCATAAATTTCAAATTTAGTTTTGAAACCCTGTTTTTAATAAAAAAATTACTTAAAATAAAGTTTCCGCTTTTACTCTGAAATATCGACATTTACAAAATTAAGAACTGCTTAACGAAGTTTACGATTTTTTTAAAATAGTTTTCACATTAAATTTATTTTGGTTAATCTTTAAAATTGAGTTTTGTATATACGGTATTTTCAGCATTGAAAAATAATGTGTTTCATTGAAATGCTATTTTGCAAAAGCAGAAAAAGTTAATAGTTTATAATAGTTTTTGTGGTGTTCTAAATATTGAGTTTTTTTAATGATAATTTCAATATTCTGTGATGTTTTATATACCCCAAATTTTCGATTAGTTGGGTGAAAACTGTTTTTGAATAAGGAAAATATATGAATCTTCTTTAAATTAGCTTTTTCTTAGTATTTTACACTACAAATTTAGTAGAACTCTAAAAGTAACGATTTTCGCTACAATTTCAACATTTGAAATATTTGGTAAATCTTAAATGAATTACTCTTTTAATCAGTTATTCTGCAGTCATTATTACCAACTCTCTTGCTCGTTCATTGATAATGCAATTTCGCAAAAAGCAGAAAAGCGGAATTATTAATAGTTTTGCGAAAAAAAACCGGAAAATTGATCTTTTTTAATGAAATTTCAATTTTGTTTTTATATACCAAATATTTCATTAGTTGTGAAAACCTGTTTTAATAAAAAATTTTAACTTCTAAAATTAACCTTTTTAATAAAATTTTAACATTACTAATTTAGAACTCTTAAAAGTACGATTTTTTCTAAATTTCAACATTTGAAATTATTTGGTAAATCTTAAATTGAGTTTTTAACGGTATTTTCAGCATTTGAAAAAATAATGTGTTTCATTGAAATGCAATTTCAAAAAGCAGAAAGAGAATTTATATTAATTGTTTTAGGTTACTTAAAATTGACGGTTTTTTAATGAAATTTCAATATTTGTTTTTATATACCAAATATTTCATTAGTTGTGAAAACCTGTTTTAATAAAAATATTAACTTCTAAAATTACGCTTTTTCTTAAATTTTCACATTACAAATTTAGAACTCTTAAAGTACGATTTTCCTAAATTCAACATTTGAAATTATTTTGGAAATCTTAAAGAGGTTTTTAACGGACTTTTCAGCATTTGAAAAAATTAATGTGTTTCATTGAAATTGCAATTTCAAAAAGCAGAAAAGAATTATAATTGTTTTAGGTGTCCTTAAATAAAGTTTTTTTAATGAATTTCAATAAATTTGTTATTTATATAAAAAAATTTCATTAGTTGTGAAAACCTGTTTTAATAAAAAAAATTTAACTTCTAAAATTACGCTTTTTCTTAAATTTTCACATTGCGAATTTAGAACTCTTAAAAGTACGATTTTTCCTAAATTTCAACATTTGAAATTATTTGGTAAATCTTAAAATTGAGTTTTTAACGGTATTTTCCACATTTGAAAAGATTTTTAGCATTTGAAATGCAATTTCAAGAGCAGAAAAGAGAATTTTTAATTGTTTTAGGTGTCTTAAATTGACGTTTTTTTTATGAAATTTTCAATATTTGTTTTGTATTTATATCAAATATATCATTAGTTGTTAAAACCTTGATATAATAAAAAAATTTTAACTTCTAAAATTTACGCTGTTTTTCCTTAAATTTTCACATACAAAATTTAGAAATCTTAAAAGTGCGATTTTTCCTAATTTCAACAATATATATTTATTTTGGTAAATCTTTAAAATTGAAGTCTCTGTGAACCCGGTCATTTCAGATTTGAACACACATAATTGTTCCATTGAAATGCTATTTCTTCAAAAAGCGAAAAGTGATTTATTATAGCGTTATGTGTCTCGAATTGAAGGTCTTTTAATGAAATTTCAATATTTGTGATTATATTCCAATATTTGTTAGTATTTAATTTTTGATTACTTTATAATGTTTTATCTTTCTAAAATTAGTTTTTTCTGAAATTTTCACATTACAAATTTTAGAACTCTTAAAAGTACGATTTTTCCTAAATTTTCAACATTTGAAATTATTTGTTAATCTTAAAATTGAGTTTTTAACGGTATTTCAGCAGTTGAAAACAATTTATGTGTCATAAAATGCTAATTTCAAAAAAAGCCAAGAAAAGGTGAAAAGATGTGAGATGTATACTCATTCAATGTTTTTAAATGAAAGTGTTCAATTTTGTTTTGTTATAAAAATTATTTCCTATAGTTGTGAAAAACTGTTTAATAAAAAATTTTAACTTCTAAAATTACGCTTTTTCTTAAATTTTCACATTACAAATTTAGAACTCTTAAAAGTACGATTTTTCCTAAATTTCAACATTTGAAATTATTTGGTAAATCTTAAAATTGAGTTTTTAACGGTATTTTCAGCATTTGAAAAAATAATGTGTTTCATTGAAATGCTATTTCAAAAAGCAGAAAAGTGAATTTATAATTAGTTTTAGGTGTCTTAAATTGACGTTTTTTAATGAAATTTCAATTATTATTGGAAATTTAATTTTCATTAGTTGTGAAACCTTGTTTTCATAAAAAATTTTAACTTCTAAAATTACGCTTTTTCTTAAATTTTCACATTACAAATTTAGAACTCTTAAAAGTACGATTTTTCCTAAATTTCAACATTTGAAATTATTTGTTAAATCTTAAAATTTTAGCTTTTACAGTATTACGCATTTTAAAAAAATTGTCATGAAATGCAATTTTAAAAAGCAGAAAAGTGAATTTATTAATAGTTTTAGGTGTCTTAAATTGACGTTTTTTAATGAAATTTCAATATTTGTTTTTATATACCAAAAATTTCATTTAAGCTAGTCAGTAAATACCTATGTCTTTAATATAAAATAAATTTAACTTCAAAATTACGCTTTTTCTTAAATTTTCACATTACAAATTTAGAACTCTTAAAAGTACGATTTTTCCTAAATTTCAACATTTGAAATTATTTGTTAAATCTTAAAATTGAGTTTTTTAAACGGTATTTTCAGCCATTTTGAAAAATGAATGTGTTTCAAAATGCAATTTGAAAAAAGCAGTAAAAGAGAATTTATTAATTGTTTTAGGTGTCTTAAATTTACATTTTTTAGTTGTGAAAACCTGTTTTAATAAAAAAATTTAACTTCTAAAGTTACACTTTTTCTTAAATTTAAAATGTTGTACTATGAATGTTAAACTCTTATAAAAGTACGATATGATTCCTAAGTTTCAACATTTGAAGTTATTTTTGGTTATTTAATTAAAATTGTAGATTTTTAACGGTATTTTCAACGATTTTGAAAATAAGATTGATGTTGCATTGAAATGCAATTTTCAAAAATAAAGCAGAAAAAAGAATTATAATTTGTTGTGGTGGTCTTAAATTGAACGTTTTCAATGAAATATCATATATTTGTTTTTATTACATATTTATTTCAATTAGTTGTGAAAACCTGTTTATTAATAAAATAATTTTACTGCAAATTTACTGCTTTTTTTTTTAAAAATTTTCACATTACAAATTTAGAACTCTTTAAAAGTACGATTATTTGTTAAATTTCAAACTAATTGACTTACTTTTAGTATCTTCTGAACAATTTATAATTAACAATTTTATTTAAAAAACAATTTTGAAAAAATAATGTGTTTCATTGATAATGCAATTCAAAAAGCAGAAAAGCGAATGTATTAATTAGTTTTTAGTGTCTTTAATTGACGTTTTTTTAATGAAATTCAATATTATTTTATTATACCAAATATATTTCATTACTTTCTACAATAAAAACCCGTTTCAATAAAAAATTTTAAATTCTAAAATTACGCTTATTCCTTAATCAATTACAAATTAGAACTCCTTAAAAAACGATTTGTTCCTAAATTTAACATTAAGAAGATTATTTTGTTAAATTCCCTTTAAAATTGAGTTAACGGTATTTTCTGCATTATTGTAAAAAATAATGTGTTTCATATTGTAAAATTTTCAATTTTATTTGAAAGAAGATAATGATATTAACTAAAAGATTTAGGTAAATCTTATGATATTGACTGTATTTCTATAATGTAAATAATAATAATATTTAAACCAATAAATTGTTTTAAAATAATAATAATAATAATATATAATAATAATATTAAACACTCAAATAATAATCTCTATATATTAAATTAGAATGTAGATAAATAAATCACATGATTATATTAAATAATAAAAATACATTTTAATAATACTATAATTAAAATATTATATGAGACTATATTGAGAATAATATTTACCTTGCTTTAAGATTCCTACTGAAAATAATAATTACCCTGCTATACGATTCATACTGAGAATAATAATTACCCGACTATAAAATTCCTACCAAAATTAGACGAACACTAGTCGTACCAGGAGGGACCATTAAAAGACAAAAATTACATATACTTTCTTACATAAAAGATCACTCCTCAAAGTGATAATTATCACAAAAAAATAAATAAAAAAAATAAAGATGAATAGAATAGATTGAGGTCCAAGACGAAAGCGGAATAACACAACGATACCTTGAAGAAGAAGGATAATAATAACTTATAATTGGATTAAAATCTTTGGCTAATTTCATCCATTTTTGGAAGAAAGTTTCTCTATCTGAAATATTTTTTATTTCATTTCTCCATTATATACAAAGAATGAGAGAGAGAAAAAAATACAATATTGGTTTAAGGAGAGCCATTTTCCCTTTTTACAACTGAAACTATAATGACAATAAAATTTTGCTGTAATGAAGTCAGAGACATCCCTTCCATCGTTAACCAAAATTAATCTTCTCTTCAACAATTGTCGAGAGATATTTTCAAATGCTACAAAGAGACCTTTTGAAGACCTTTTCCTGAAGGTCTTTCCTCAATATTCCTTATTGTTTGCATTGCAGAATTGAGTTTCCAATTTCTCCATTGGTTCTCATTGGCTCTTGGATTTGTATTCGCTTTACCTTTATTGTTATGAGCTTCTTGTTCACAACAATTAAACGTTTCTTAATGGTTGGCTGTATGAGTATAAATAAACGCTGGGAATTATCAATGCTTTTTCTTTCTGTTTATTTTCTTAGTATTGTGTGCCCCCTTTGGGGGGTCACCGTGGTCCATGGCTCTGACTTATGAAAAATTGGTGTCCCGTGTATTGATCAAAAGTTAAATTTATAGAGTTTTATTTAATTCCTTTGTCTGATATAATTATTATTTGAAAGAAGAAGTATTCGTGGGTGAAGGATTGTGTGGAAGGCGTGAATGATATTTATTTCAAATGCTTTCATGTTTAAATAAAATATTTTTTTTTTTTCAAATTTTTTCTATAATTTTTTCGGAGAGGAGAAATACCCTATCGATTGCGAAAGGAAGTAGTGTGAAAATATTGGAGAAAGTGATAAATATATATAGTTTCTGGCAGGTTTATAGTGCTATTAATATTATTATTATTATTATTATTTATTATTATTATATTTATTATTAATTATTATTTATTATTATATTTATTATTATATTTATTATTATTATTATTATTTATTTATTATTATTAATTTATTATTATTATTATTATTATGTATATTTATTATTATTATTAATATTATGTTAATTATTTTATTTTATTATTATTATTTATTACTTGGCTTGTGGTGCTGTGGTAATTATAATTATTGTTTTTATTTTTATTTACTTTATTATAGTAAGTATATATATTATTATTATTTATTATTATTAATTATTTATATATATAATTTTATTATTATGATTTATTATTATTAAATTATTATTATATTAATTTATTTTATTATTTATTTTTATATTTATTAATTTGAGTTATTATTATTATAAATATTATTATTATTATTAATTTTATTTATTATTATTATATTATTTATTATTATTAATATTTATTATTATTTTATTATTATTAATTAATTAATTATATTATATTATTATTATTAATAATTTAATTATTAATATTATTATTATATATTTACTAATGAGTGAAATGTATCACTCTCTTTATATTATTATTATTTATTATTATTATTATATCTTATTATTATATATTGAATATAAATTATTTTTTGAGAACTTACCTATTACCTAATTATTATTAGGAGGTTAGGATAACTACACATAAAACTGTATGGTTGCAATAGTGGTATACTCCCCATTTCAAAATCAGGAGGATAATTTGGTCATCCTGATTCGTCTTGGCTATTGAAGATTTATAAATAATATTAAAAAAATGTTATGTTGTAAATCTTCTTGTTATTAGAAGCGTCGAAATTGTATTATAAGCTGGCTATTCCTAATAAAATATTACTTTTGTTTTTGATTCTTGATTATTATTTATTATTATTATGAATTATTTATTATTATTATTTATTATTATATTATTATTATTTTATTATTATTTTACTTATTTAACTTATTATTATTTGTTATTAATATTTTTATTATGTATTATTATTATATTCTGTACTGTTTTTTTTTAGTTTTGTTTTTGTTTTTGTTTTTGTTTTGTTTTATTTTCTTTTTCTTTATAATTTATCATTTAGATTTCGTTAAGTATTAATTTTAAAAATAGAATTATATTATTATTTTTATAACTCTATTGTAGAATTTTAATATAAATTTTTAATTTTTAATTTTTGATTATAAATCATTGTTATTGTTTATTGTTATTATTATTATTATTATTATTTATTATTATTATAATTATTTATTTATTATTATTTATTATTATTATTATTTATTATTATATTCAATATATTTATTATATATTATTTTATATTATTATTATGATGAATTAAAATTATATTATTACTTTATATTATTAATTATTCTTCACTATCTTTATTTTTTTACTATTTTTATTAATATTCTTCAGAATTTTTATTCTTATTATTATTATTCATTATTATTATTATTATTATTAATTTTATATTATTATTATTGATTATTTATTATTACTTATTATTTATTATTATTATTATTATTCATTATTATTATTATAATATCTTTAACATTATTATTAATTTGTTACCAAATCTCTATTAGGTTATGACCATAATTAGATATTACTTACTTATTCATTATTATTATTATTATTATTAAGATTAATTATTATTCATCTTACTCTTCGTTCATTATAATTAATAGTTATTAATTAATATTAGCTTTATTTTATTATTTCTATATTATAATTATTATGTACATTATATATTAATATTAATGCAAATAATATTTTAATTCATTATTATTATTCATTATTATATATTATATGTCTATTATAATTTTTATAAATCACTCCCATTATTATTATTTATTATGAAAAGAAATAGAAAGATGATAATAACTATTATTATTATTATTATTAGTATTATTTTATCTTATATTATTATTACCTTTATTAACTTCATTATAATATATTATTATCTATTATTTTTATTTATTATTATCTGTTATTGTTATTGGTTATTGTTTATTGTTATGTTTATTTGTTGATTGTGTGTTGTTTTGTGGTGTTATGTTATTTGCCACTATAATTTCATTATATTATTACTTATATTATTATTATTATTATTATTATTATTCATTATTATATATTATATTAAAATATTTATTATATATTATTATTATAATTATCTGATTATTATTATTTTATTATTATTATTATCATTTATTTTTTCATTATTATTATTTATTCACTGAATTATTATTGTCTATACTATTATGGTTGTCTTCTGAGTATTTATTAATCCTTTTATTATATAATTATATTTATTTTAGTTATTATTATATATTTAATGATTATAATCATTATTATAATTATTTATTTATTATATTTATTCTTTGCCTTTCATTATTTTTTCATCTATTTATTGTTTATTATTTATTTATTATTATTTACTAATTTGTTTTATTATTATATATATATTAATTTTAACATTATTATTTTATTGTCTAGTTTATAGGGCTAGAAGGTCAAATCTCATATTACTATTAAACTGTTTTTCAATTGATGATTTTTTCAATTTATTTGATTTATTATTAAGTAATACTTTCATTATTATTTATGAAAAGGACGGGAAAAAGCGTTCACACCCAATGTGTTTCTGAAGGGAAATGTTTCGGATACCTCCGACTAAACCTCTTCACCCCAGAAATGTTGTCGGATGTAAGTGAAAAATTTTTTTTTGCTAAAAGTCTTCTTTCTTTTCAAAAAGAGACAATATTCTTATCAATTTTATTTAGTTTCTGGATCCGGTGTTGTACACAATTTAAATCTTCATGGAGCCTTCCCAAATTCTTGCCAATTAAGAATTGTAATTGACCTTAATAAATGACTAATGGCCAAAAAAAAATTAAAAATTGACAAATTTAGATTTTTAATGATTTTAGGCATTTCATATTATTAATTTAACCCATTTAAAGTTGACAGTTTACTGGATTCAATACGTTTGGTAACTTTAAATGGTTGTCTGGTTTTAGAAATGCTTTTAGTAACATATCCCTTGAACTATTTTCAAGTTGTTTTTAGCTTCGCTGCCAATGACAGTCTGAAAAATTATTGATAGGACTTGTTGAGATAAATTCAGCGTAATTTAGTTGTTTTAGTTCAATGATTCAGTAAATAAAACGTATATTATGTTACACGTATAATATACATTAACAGTATAGGGCCATAAACCCAGCACCCCGCGCATTAAACGTAGTACAAATATAAGTTCTTTATTCCTATGATTGAACATTAACCAAAACAAACAACCTATGAGTGTTCCCTTGAATGATTCCTCACAGCTCATTTCAATATAATTTTACCCACTTTCCTTCCCATGACGCGAGCTCCAAAAAAACTGAAAATAACATTAGCTGAAATTCTACCTACGTTTACATTTAAAAACCCATTCTCTCAAAGAAATGTCGATGGAGAAAACGTTAAAGGTGTTTGCTATTATCAATTTAAAATTAAATATAACTGGTAGATGCTTCTTTTTTATTAACTTACATATAGTTTTTATTCTTTCTGAATTTTTTTAATTTATTTTTTAATCCTTGTATTTCATATAATCTCATTTTTCCAAATTTGTTAGACCATGCACTCAAAACTCTGAAGATGTCTCGATAGGCAATTACGCGGACCAAAACTCTCAACCGGTCAGTAATACTTTAATTATCAAATATTTATAAATATGGTCCTTCCTTGACTTTTTCTTATGGCAAAACTTTTTCTAGGGTGAAACTAGTACTGTTTCACAAGATACAAAATTAAATGAACTTTTAATATCGTAATAATGATATATATTTATAGAATCTCGGGAACGCCTAAAAAACGATTAATAACTCCCTGCTAACATAATAAACAATCCCAACAAAGCTGCATAATAAGATAAATTTTCCAGT
The DNA here is from genome assembly GCA_015478945.1 of Trachelipus rathkii. Classification (NCBI taxonomy): domain Eukaryota; kingdom Metazoa; phylum Arthropoda; class Malacostraca; order Isopoda; family Trachelipodidae; genus Trachelipus; species Trachelipus rathkii. Next base: position 5,846 of record JABUQX010004233.1, on the reverse strand, counting down.
CTGAAAAGTTTTAATATCCATCCAGTTAATCCCATGTATCGTGTATCTCGCCATTCATCACTCACCTCCATCCAGAATTCTTCTAAATTCGACCTCCAATCAATGTTCATTCCCAATATCAGTGTACACATTTCATTACAAACTATCTTATGTTCTAATCTGCCCAGCATACATCCGATCAATCTACCTATCCCCACCTATTCATGGCTGCCTATTCACCCTATGACACATGCAAACACATCCACCATAAAACAAACATCACCTTATTTGTTTATTATTTACCAATTATTTATATAATAAATGTCAAAAATCTCAAAAATAAATTCAGTTATTAATATTAAGATCTATTTTCATATTTACTTTAATAAAGTATATATCAACTGGAGTAGTAAAATAAACATTTACTCTGTATGAGTACCTCATAATGTATATCTGTGTCACTACACTTAATGACACAACAATATTAATTTACAATAACATTTAATTTTTATAAAATTATGTATCAAACAAAACTGAAAAAAAGGAGCTTAAGATCAATCATTGGTGCCTGATATCTCGCGAGCACGGAGTCCCGCAATATTTTTCTCCTCAGCTCCTCATCTTTCTCAAAAATTATACTTTAATGGTAACAATAAATAACCCGATTAGGGAAAAAATTACTTTTGAAAATTATTTCGAAAAATATTATAAACTATTTTGTAAGAATATAGCAGGAAAATAATTTATTAAAAATTCTACACTCAAATGTATTTGCTCTTTTAATTTGCACTGTGGTTAGAGAAGAGTTAGAGTTATTCGGTGTGTTATTCTGTGTCCTGTAGGTCAACTTTCTTCTCAAGTGAATTTCTCAGATTCATCTTCCATGAATTTTTCTTTCAGATGAGAAATCAATTCTATTATTTATACTATGATATCCTTGCTGAAGATAAATTTTTCCCTCTTAAAAGAAAACCTGAAAATGCATCTTTTGTCCATATATGTACAATTACTGCATATTAGTATTTAGGCCTAAATAGTGTCTTAATAACAATAGTCTAAGAAGAAGTACCGATTATTCGATCCTTTTGAGTTATTGTGCTCGAATTCGAGTATTGTCAATTTTCCAAAAACCCATTTTTATATAATTTGGTATTTTGGGAAATCGAAAAATTTGCTTCAATCCAGCCCTGGACTAATTTATATTCTGTTTTGGATACTTCAGCGCTGAACTGGAGAAAAATATCATTTGAGAGCCTACTACGACATAGCTCATTAAGGTAGAAGTCGATTTCTACTTAAAATCATAGTCTGGTGACAAAGTGAGTTTATACTAGTAAGACTATTTATAAGACACTCTTTAAGTAAGTCATGATATATTTTGCAAAAATCGTTTTATCTTCACCTTGATGAAAACAAATAGTGTCATCTGACATATATCTTGGCCGAGAATAGATCCTCTATTAAGGTAAAAAAAGATGCCATCTTGCCCGTTTCCATCCAGTCAATGCCTTTGTAAATGTTTTACATCATGTTTCAGCGAATCTGTTTAAACGAACAGAAAAAATTACCATGTATCGCAATTTTCATTTCAAAATCCAAACAATGGGAGAGCTGGAAATATAGGGAACTAATTGCATAATGTGAAAGTGCAGGCAATAACTCAAAAAATAATCTGAAAAAGTACTTCAAATTCTACTATTTTAGATTAATGAACCTATTCATGGATATTTCAAGTATTGAAGTCATTTCGGAAGATTAACCCGTATCTGATAGCACATATTTTGTAAGAATTCAAACGAAACATGAAAAGTTTGAAAATGTGAAAAATTCTTGAAAGATATGACTACAGACACAGAAAAACACCAGCGTGGAAATTCACTAATCTAACTATATTTACTAGAGAGTCAAAAAAGCTATAATTTTTTGCCTCCGCAGTTATAAAATTCAAAAAATCGGTTTAAAATTGTCGAATTTTTGTCTCGTTATTCTCATTTTTGATAGGCGTGGGGCTGAAACTTTAGAAGGGCCCTCCTCCCAAGGCACCAAAATTGCCGAGCTTTGTACCAGCTCTTTAATTAAGGATTAATATAAAAATAAAAACATAAAATAAGTAAAGGGACATTTCACATCCAACGCTGCCTGGTTTAGCCCTGATAAGAATATGTGTTATTCTAATACTCTTTTGTAATATTTCCTGACATTTCATCCTTTTCTCGTTTATATTAACTTTTGAAGATAATACCATTAGATATATGCCGGACGATTTAGTCTAACTTCAAAGGCTCCTCTTCTTAAATTATATATTTAATACATATTTAAAATATCTATAAACTAAACGTATAGTATAGGATTGCACCAAGAAGGAAAAATTTCACCAGTATTATATTATACTACTCTAACATATACAGATAAGAATAAAAAATACGTATATAAAATAAATAATCAAAGAAGAAGGGTGAGTGAGGTGGTAAATATAATCGGTGTGGATCGTTTTTTTTTAAAAGCTTAATACTCTGTCTCACTATTAATTTGAATACTACTTACTATTTACTTCTCACTTCTAATATTAGTACTAGTGCACTTTTAATACCTTCAAGTATCATTAAAAAATGATTATTAATATTTATATACTTATTTATATATATGCATTATATGTATTAAATAAACTACCATAAACAGACTCATAAATAGAATATATAATAGTTATACTATTCACCAATAAGTTATTATAATTACAATAAGTGATGATAAAAAACAATAGTATTGAAATTAATAATATTAGTAGTATTAAGAATATAGACTAGCTTATTAATGTAATATTTTAAAATATCATTAATATAATATAAATATATTACATATATCTTTATAGTACTAAAAGTATATAGTTAGGAGATATAATATAGTAATTATCATCAGGCCAAGTATATAGTGAACTTACCTAAGCTGAGTACTAAAAGCTATATATATACGTTAATAACCGGCTAATAGAATATATAGTGAATTAATTAATAAATGTAGTAAGTTTCCATAAGATTAAATATTATATTTCTAAAGAATGTATTACCAATAAAATGAATAGTAATGTATATTTTTTATGAGATAAAAATAATTATCTCATAAATATATATTCACTATTGGAAATACTATGATATATAAATACACAACAGATGAGAGTATAGGCGCTGTATGGTTTAAAAGTGATCCAAAAGTATCGATGTATTTGCTATTTTTATTTCAGGTGAGAATATTAGGTAGTAGAAACGTGTTAGCGTGTGATAGCTTATATATATAATAATTATTATTACCAAACTCAAAATATATATGAATTGGAAATATAAGTAACTATTATGTATATTATGTGTAACTATACATTTATAGTTAAATTATGTAAAGTACAATTAATATTAAGTGATATATATGTAATTATATTATTTTATATATTGAAATTTAGGGGTGATATTATATATATATTATAATGAGTATTAGAACTAAGCTAAAAATCGTAGAAAATCACACATACCTAGTTATTACATAAAACTAAGGGGTAAAGTGAGTATAATATATATATATATAGAGTTGCTACAATTACTACGGTAGTATACTCAACCCATACCTTATCTACTTTACTAGTACTTCAATTCATTAGATTTCAGTATACATAGTATCCTATCATATATATAGCTTACTATCCATATCCGATCAATATAGTAAATATATTATATATTATCAATACATCCAAAGGTACATTAAGTGAACACCCATAAGTTAGAATATAGGGGTAAAGGAGGAGAATAAGGTGAAAAATTATGATACTCACTAGTCACTTAATTAGAATTGTTCATGGGTTATTGAGTTATAAGACGGAAAATAGGAGGGTCCGAAAATTGATTATCTATCTATTTGAGTATTAAATGTGAAAAGTAATAATTAGCTAAAACTCAGAAAAAATCTAAGATTATAGACATTGAGGAGGTTAAAGGCATGACATTATTGAAGTTTTGATAGAAGCAAGTATGCATTATGTTTATATTTTATATGAGCTCAATAGCAGCACTTAATAAAGTTAATATATAATTAATATATAATTATCACTTAAGAGTAGATTGAAATCATAGTGAGTAACTACTGTATAGGCGTCGTATATATTTTATTTTATTATATATTATTTTTCATATATTATCCTTATTGTATTGACAATACTATATATAACTATATATAAGCCCAGTCGAATAGATAATTAAAGTTATAACCTCTATCAATCTTACACAAGCCGCTAAAAGAGGTTTAAATAATATATATCATAATATATATATATAGATTATAATATAGAATAGATTTTAGTGACGTAACTTAGATAATACGTCATTTATTATGACGTAGTTGATTAAAATTGCAATTTTCCTTGTGTTTTAACTTTAATTTATTAAAGAGGAAAAATCCTAACATAAACTCTTTTTAAAGTCGTTTATTGTTTTAAAAAGTAATATATTATATATGTTGGGATTAGAAGATCTATAAAAGAACTAGGAAACAATAATTCATTTAAAGCGTACTGTACCATAAGATAGGATAAACTATATATACTGATATTGACATATATATCTCTGGAACTTTACTATAATTATAGATATAATCTTGTGATTTTCTTACATGATCGCGAATTAGCCTTCCTCTTTCTAGTTTCATACTAAATGTGATATATTTTATTGATTGTTCGTAAGATCTGTGTTTCTTTCTTATAATTAATCTCTAACGATATATAATGTTAACTAATTGGAGCCATATTAGTTACTCAGTATATAATAGTAAAAGCAGTTACTCTATATATTTATATTTTCTATATATATTTATAATTAAAAGTATATATAGCCGTTCGATATACGTAATTTAGAAAGGTACCCTTTTTATGCTATCTAGTGAAGATATCTTAGTAATCAAGGAATTTAAAGAATAATATGTAGCTTGGATGACTTTATGATATGTAGTTTATTATCAGTATTTATGTTGTATTATTAGTTATTATATGTCCCTTTCCTGTTCAATACTTAGGATTGAACTATGTACCATAGAATATGCAGACTCAATAGATAGGGAGTTATATGATATATATTATATATATACTTAATACTATATATATATCTATATATATGATATATATATTAAATATATATTATTATTTATTATATTATAGATATATAACTTAAATATATAATATATAATATATAAATACAATATAAATATTATATATATCATATATTATGTATATATACATATAGATGCACACTTTATATATACTAGTATATATATATATGGCCTTATTAATAATAATATTATCTGATAATATCACGTTTAGAGAAAATAATCATCCTATTATAGTATTAATTTTATTTATGTGTCATTCTCAAGTTTTTATTTCATTATTGGATTATATAATTTCACTGGACTTAGTTATGTTTATAAATGGCTTATACTCTAGTGATAAACTTATAGGTAGTATACTTTTAATATAGTAGTTTATTCTATAGGTGGTCTTATTATATATTATATTATACTTATATGTATATATATTAAATTATATTTAAAATATATTATTCACCCTACCAGTTGTAACTTTTGTGTACTTCCCAAATTATTAACTATGATAATTTAAAAGATGATATCCTTTGTATCTATATTTCATTGTTAGTAATAATTTTTATACTAATAAATATAATGTCCCTATGCGAATATGATCAGTTAATTTGGGATGTTCTTTGTTATTTACAATCTCATTATATAATGACCTGAAATGAAAATAATTTTTTTAGTAATATTTATATATAATAGTGATAATAATAATAAATATATTAATAAATAATATTTTCAAA